>JANJGN010000656.1:0-262500 GCA_026770705.1 Isurus oxyrinchus
TAAGTCTGTCCATTAACTGCTGAGGAGGGGGTCCAATACCTGGTGCGTGTGGTGGGGGGGAGAGCGTTGGGCTGTTTACAGTTGCGTGTTTGGTGCTTTGAGTTATGTTCAGTGTGTGCACAAGACCCACTGACGAAACAGATTTTTTGTTTGGCATCAACTTTTACTGAACAAATACAAATCGCGGCCCGGCTTCAGCTCCCACTGCCCTCCCGCCGCACCGTCGGAACAGGAGAAACAGGAACGTCGACGAGGACAAGGAAAAGACAAGACCAATAAATTAAGTAGAAAGTTGGAACGCAGGTTCCCAAAGTGCGAATGGCAGCGGCAGGCTTGGAAACGGTCAGCTTCGAGCTGTAGTCCACTGGTTCCCACATGTGTATTCCCCACCTCCCCTCACCCCCACCCACCCACCCAATGACAGCAATGTGACTGAGAGCCGGCACCATCGCGAAGCATCCCGCGTTACCAGCTGGGAGCGGTGTTGGCAAGCCGTCGCATCCGTCTGCAGGGTTTCAAAAAAACAAAAGGCAGAAGGGTTCAGCAAGACTTCGACTCAGCAACCACCTTCATGTTACAACAAGCACACAGCGCGTCCTCCACTACCAACATCCTGTGGGTTACCATTGACCAGAAACTGAACTGGACCAGCTATATAAATACTGGGGCTACAAGAGCAGGTCAGAGGCTGGGAATCCTGCGGAGAGTGACTCACCTCCTGACTCCCCAAAGCCTGTCCACCGTCTACAAGGCGCAAGTCAGGAGTGTGATGGAATACTCCCCACTTTCCTGGATGAGTGCAGCTCCCACAACACTCAAGAAACTCGACACCGTCCAGGACAAAGCAGCCCCGCTTGATTGGCACCCCTCCCACAAACATTCACTCCCTCCACCACCGACGCACAGTAGCAGCAGCGTGTGTACCATCTACAAGATGCACTGCAGCAACTCACCAAGGCTCCTTCGACAGCGCCGCCCAAACCCACCACCTCTACCACCTAGAAGGACAAGGGCAGCAGACACATGGGAATGCCACCACCTGGAAGTTCCCCTCCGAGTCACTCACCATCCTGACTTGGAAATATATTGGCTGTTCCTTCACTGTCGCTCGATCAAAATCCTGGAACTCCCTCCCTAACAGCACTGTGGGTGTACCTACACCACACGGACAAAATCCTGGAACTCCCTCCCTAACAGCACTGTGGGTGTACCTACACCACACGGACAAAATCCTGGAACTCCCTCCCTAACAGCACTGTGGGTGTACCTACACCACAGGGACAAAATCCTGGAACTCCCTCCCTAACAGCACTGTGGGTGTACCTACACCACACGGACAAAATCCAGGAACTCCCTCCCTAACAGCGCTGTGGGTGTACCTACACCACACGGACACAATCCTGGAACTCCCTCCCTAACAGCACTGTGGGTGTACGTACACCACACGGGGACAAAATCCTGGAACTCCCTCCCTAACAGCACTGTGGGTGTACCCACACCACACGGACAAAATCCTGGAACTCCCTCCCTAACAGCACTGTGGGTGTACCTACACCACACGGACAAAATCCTGGAACTCCCTCCCTAACAGCACTGTGGGTGTACCTACACCACACGGACAAAATCCTGGAACTCCCTCCCTAACAGCACTGTGGGTGTACCTACACCACACGGACAAAATCCTGGAACTCCCTCCCTAACAGCACTGTGGGTGTACCTACACCACACGGACAAAATCCTGGAACTCCCTCCCTAACAGCACTGTGGGTGTACCTACACCACACGGACAAAATCCTGGAACTCACTCCCTAACAGCGCTGTGGATGTACCTACACCACACGGACAAAATCCTGGAACTCTCTCCCTAACAGCGCTGTGGGTGTACCTACACCACAGGGACAAAATCCTGGAACTCCCTCCCTAACAGCGCTGTGGGTGTACCTACACCACACGGACAAAATCCTGGAACTCCCTCCCTAACAGCACTGTGGGTGTACCTACACCACACGGACAAAATCCTGGAACTCCCTCCCTAACAGCACTGTGGGTGTACCTACACCACACGGACAAAATCCTGGAACTCCCCCCCTAACAGCACTGTGGGTGTACCTACACCACACGGGGACAAAATCCTGGAACTCCCTCCCTAACAGCGCCGTGGGTGTACCTACACCACACGGACAAAATCCTGGAACTCCCTCCCTAACAGCACTGTGGGTGTACCTACACCACACGGACAAAATCCTGGAACTCCCTCCCTAACAGCACTGTGGGTGTACCTACACCACACGGACAAAATCCTGGAACTCCCTCCCTAACAGCACTGTGGGTGTACCTACACCACGTGGGACTGCAGCGGTTACAGAAGGCAGCTCACCACCACTTTCTCAAGGGCAATAAATGCTGGTCTTGCCAGCAACACCTACATCCTGTGAAAGAACAATTACAGCGGTCGGCCTAACTACTCCATGCTGCTGTTTGTACTCCACGCAAGCCTCTTCCCAACCAGACTTAATCTCACCCACTAAAGAAATCTGTCTATTCCTTTCTCCCGCGTGTGGTTATCCAGCTTCTTAAACACATCGGCACGATTCATCTCGGCCCCTCCCCTGTGGGAGCGAGTTCCACATTCTCAGCGCTCTCTGGGTAAAGAGGTTTCTCCTGAATCCCTAATGGGATTCATGAGTGACTAATTGGACTTACAACACATCCATTTTACACATGGCATCACAGAGATACCAAGGAACGAGTGCTTGATGGTGTGACTGTGGGTGAGGGTCCCTCACTTTGCACTGTTCTCTATCTCTGTCTCTATCTCTACCCCTATCTCTAACTTGTCGTGCTGTACCTGGTGTTTCTGTCCTGATCACGAATCTTTTTCTCCATCTCTGCGTCGGTCAGCGTCTCCAAAAGTGGGCACCACTGGTCTGCGTCGGTGGTGTTTCGGAGTGCGCTCTCTACGATTGGCAGTGGGTTCTCACTGGAAAATCAAATGCAGGATGCGGTGGAGAGGGGAGAGAGGCAAGGGGGAGAAGTCAAGGGGTTGGGGAAGGGGAATTTTCAAATGCCAGGTGAGAGAGAACAGGAAGGCAAACAGAACTGAACAAATGTTTTTTGCAACTCAAGTTTGACACCCCACAGCCCTGGACTACTCGAACACCACCGTGCTGTTCCCAAGATAGCAAGAAAGCACAAATGCACCACAAGATGCAATACGAGATGCGGCAAGGAGTGTTTGGATGTGACTCGGATGGGTTTTACCTCCCAGCCCGACTCGGGATCAAAGCCCGATAATCCGAGGCTGGTTACCCACAGCTCAGAGACACCAGACCACCAGAGGGTCAGTACTGAGGGAGTGCTGCACTGTCAGAGGGTCAGTACTGAGGGAGTGCCGCACTGTCGGAGGGTAAGTACTGAGGGAGCGCTGCACTGTCAGAGGGTCAGCACTGAGGGAGTGCCGCACTGTCGGAGGGTCAGTACTGAGGGAGTGCTGCACTGTTGGAGGGTCAGTACTGAGGGAGCGCTGCACAGTCAGAGGGTCAGTACTGAGGGAGTGCCGCACTGTCGGAGGGTCAGTACTGAGGGAGCGCTGCACTGTCAGAGGGTCAGCACTGAGGGAGTGCCGCACTGTCGGAGGGTCAGTCCTGAGGGAGAGCCGCACTGTCGGAGGGTCAGTACTGAGGGAGCGCCGCACTGTCGGAGGGTCAGTACTGAGGGAGCGCTGCACTGTCAGAGGGTCAGTACTGAGGGAGCGCCGCACTGTCGGAGGGTCAGTACTGAGGGAGCGCTGCACGGTCAGAGGGTCAGTACTGAGGGAGTGCCGCACTGTCGGAGGGTCAGTACTGAGGGAGCGCTGCACTGTCAGAGGGTCAGCACTGAGGGAGTGCCGCACTGTCGGAGGGTCAGTACTGAGGGGGTGCTGCATTGTCGGAGGGTCAGTACTGAGGGAATGCTGCACCGTCAGAGGGTCAGTACTGAGGGAACGCCGCACTGTCGGAGGGTCAATACTGAGTGAGTGCTGCACTGTCGGAGGGTCAGTACTGAGGGAGTGCCGCACTGTTGGAGGGTCAGTACTGAGGGAACGCCGCACTGTCAGAGGGTCAGTACTGAGGGAGTGCTGCACTCTCAGAGGTCAGTACTGAGGAAGTGCTGCACTGTCAGAGGGTCAGTACTGAGGGAGTACTGCACTGTCAGAGAGTCAGTACTGAGGGAGTGCTGCACTGTCGGAGGGTCAGTACTGAGGGAGCGCTGACTGTCAGAGGGTCAGTACTGAGGGAGTGCTGCACTGTCAGAGGGTCAGTACTGAGGGAGTGCTGCACTGTCGGAGGGTCAGTACTGAGGGAGTGCTGCACTGTCAGAGGGTCAGTACTGAGGGAGTACTGCACTGTCAGAGAGTCAGTACTGAGGGAGTGCTGCACTGTCGGAGGGTCAGTACTGAGGGAGTGCTGACTGTCAGAGGGTCAGTACTGAGGGAGTGCTGCACTGTCAGAGGGTCAGTACTGAGGGAGTGCTGCACTGTCGGAGGGTCAGTACTGAGGGAGTGCTGCACTGTCAGAGGGTCAGTACTGAGGGAGTGCTGCACTGTCAGAGGGTCAGTACTGAGGGAGTGCCGCACTCTCAGAGGGTCAGTACTGAGGGAGTACTGCACTGTCAGAGGGTCAGTACTGAGGGAGTACTGCACTGTCAGAGAGTCAGTACTGAGGGAGTGCTGCACTGTCGGAGGGTCAGTACTGAGGGAGTGCTGACTGTCAGAGGGTCAGTACTGAGGGAGTGCTGCACTGTCAGAGGGTCAGTACTGAGGGAGTGCTGCACTGTCGGAGGGTCAGTACTGAGGGAGTGCTGCACTGTCGGAGGGTCAGTACTGAGGGAGTGCTGCACTGACAGAGGGTCAGTACTGAGGGAGTGCCGCACTCTCAGAGGGTCAGTGCTGAGGGAGTGCTGCACTGTCCGAGGGTCAGTACTGAGGCAGTGCTGCACTGTCGGAGGGTCAGTACTGAGGGAGTACTGCACTGTCAGAGAGTCAGTACTGAGGGAGTGCTGCACTGTCGGAGGGTCAGTACTGAGGGAGTGCTGCACTGTCAGACGGTCAGTACTTAGGGAGTGCTGCATTGTCGGAGGGTCAGTACTGAGGGAGTGCTGCACTGTCGGAGGGTCAGTACTGAGGGAGTGCTGCACTGTCAGAGGGTCAGTACTGAGGGAGTGCTGCACTGTCAGAGGGTCAGTACTGAGGGAGTGCTGCACTGTCAGAGGGTCAGTACTGAGGGAGTGCTGCACTGTCAGAGGGTCAGTACTGAGGGAATGCTGCACTGTCAGAGGGTCAGTACTGAGGGAGGGCTGCACTGTCAGAGGGTCAGTACTGAGGGAGTGCTGCACTGTCGGAGGGTCAGTACTGAGGGAGTGCTGCACTGTCAGAGGGTCAGTACTGAGGGAGGGCTGCACAGTCGGAGGGTCAGTACTGAGGGAGGGCTGCCCTGTTGGAGGGTCAGTACTGAGGGAGGGCTGCACTGTCGGAGGGTCAGTACTGAGGGACTGCTGCACTGTCGGAGGGTCAGTACTGAGGGAGGGCTGCACTGTTGGAGGGTCAGTAGTGAGGAGCGCCGCAATGTCGGAGGGTCAGTAGTGAGGGAGTGCTGCACTGTCGGAGTGTCAGTACTGAGGGAGTGCTGCACTGTCAGAGGGTCAGTAGTGAGGGAGTGCTGCACTGTCGGAGTGTCAGTACTGAGGGAGCCCCGCACTGTCGGAGGGTCAGTACTGAGGGAGTGCTGCACTGTCGGAGGGTCAGTACTGAGGGAGCGCTGCACTGTCAGAGGGTCAGTACTGAGGGAGCGCTGCACAGTCGGAGGGTCAGTACTGAGGGAGTGCTGCACTGTCAGAGGGTCACTACTGAGGGAGTGCTGCACTGTCAGAGGGTCAGCACTGAGGGAGTGCTGCACTGTCGGAGGGTCAGTACTGAGGGAGTGCTGCACTGTCAGAGGGTCAGTACTGAGGGAGTGCAGCACTGTCGGAGGGTCAGTACTGAGGGAGTGCTGCACTGTCAGAGGGTCAGTACTGAGGGAGTGCTGCACTGTCGGAGGGTCAGTACTGAGGGAGTGCTGTACTGTCAGAGGGTCAGTACTGAGTGAGTGCTGCACTGTCAGAGGGTCAGTACTGAGGGAATGCTGCACTGTCAGAGGGTCAGTACTGTGGGAGCGCTGCACTGTCAGAGGGTCAGTACTGAGGGAGTGCTGCACTGTCAGAGGGTCAGAACTGTGGGAGTGCTGCACTGTCAGAGGGTCAGTACTGAGGGAGTGCTGCACTGTCGGAGGGTCAGTACTGTGGGAGCGCTGCACTGAAGAAGAGGCCGAATGATGGGGGTGGGGGTGTTCCGCACTCTCGCACCTGCCAGCCTCGGGGTGAGATGTTAAAGCCAAGCACGTTCTACCCTCTCGGATGGGAACAGGAAATCTGCCACGGGGGTCACCGCTGGGAGTAGAGCAGGGGTGGCGGGATCCTCCCCAGTAGCCCCGGGGCCAGTCTCGACCCCTCAACCCAGATCATTAAAAACAGCCTGCCTGCTCACCGTGCTTTCGGGGAGCGAGCTGTGGGTGAAAGTGGGGACGACCGTATTACGTGCCATGACCACACTTCAAAACAAAGACGCTCTCTTGACCATGACGGAGCGCTTTGAGGGTGCTCTAACTCGGGGAAACGCATTGCCAAAATACCAGGCGTGCTTTCACTGAGGGCTCGCAGCCAGTTTCTGAAAGAGACTGAAGCAGGGGACAGGATGAGGCCAATGTAAGTCACCCCAGAGGTGGGGGGGGGGGGGGTAGGGGGGGAGGGGTCGGTGGCGAGCGGCACTGCCCCCATCCAGTGACCCCCACCCCTCCCCCTCCCCTGCCACACAGCCCCCACCCCCGCCTCCCGTTGGTGCTGATGTGGCACCGAAACTCGCACCCCTAACAGACCTGAACGCGTACGTTCTCTGATGCCAGCTCAGCTGCCCCCGGATGCTGTAGGCGATGGTGGTCACAAACTCCCCGCCCAGGCCCAGCTCCGAGCACAGCTTCAGCGCAAACTTCTCAGGTGAGTTGTCCCTCTCCGACATGTCCCACTCGAACTGGTCGACCAGCAGGATGTTCCCCACGTGGGTGTTGAGCTGCAGGAGAGATGCAGAGGTAAAAGAGAGGGAGATAACTCAAGGCCAGCAGTGTGGAGGGGGTTAACAGGGTTTACAGGGAGGGGAGGACAGGAGGGAGAGGGGGGGGGTCGAATGCTTCCAAAAGCAACGCTTCAAAGCCTTGCCCCTGCCTCACTCCAAGGCCATCACACGCCCCCCGTCCTTTACAGGAGAGCCCATCCATCCAGTTATAGATCAGGGCAGAACCCTCTCCCCGCACCGCAATAAAAAGAAGGGCACACGTAGCCTGACCCCACTCACCGCCACACCCTCCCCACGTCACCCCACCCACCACCACTGTCCGCTCGCTGGCTGTCAAGCAACTGACTCCGAGAGGCAGAAAGATCGTGTTAACTACAATTGAACTGTAGCTCAATCACATTTGGGAGTCACTGTGCTCAGTTCCGGTCTCTGTATCACACTGGGAGTCACTGTGCACAGTTCCGGTCTCTGTATCACACTGGGAGTCACTGTGCACAGGTCCGGTCTCTGTATCACACTGGGAGTCACTGTGCTCAGTTCCGGTCTCTGTATCACACTGGGAGTCACTGTGCACAGTTCCAGTCTCTGTATCACACTGGGAGTCACTGTGCACAGTTCCTGTCCCTGCATCACACTGGGAGTTACTGTTCACTGTTCCAGTCTCTGTATCACACTGGGAGTCACTGTGCACAGTTCCGGTCTCTGTATCACACTGGGAGTCACTGTGCACAGTTCCGGTCTCTGTATCACACTGGGAGTCACTGTGTACAGTTCTGGTCTCTGCATCACACTGGGAGTTACTGTGCACAGTTCCGGTCTCCGTATCACACAGGGAGTCACTGTGCACAGGTCCAGTCTCTGTATCACTCTGGGAGTCACTGTGCACAGTTCCTGTCTCCGTATCACTCTGGGAGTCACTGTGCACAGTTCTGGTCTCTGTATCACACTGCGAGTCACTGTGCACAGGTCCAGTCTCTGTATCACACAGGGAGTCACTGTGCACAGGTCCAGTCTCTGTATCACTCTGGGAGTCACTGTGCACAGGTCCAGTCTCTGTATCACACTGGGAGTCACTGTGCACAGTTCCAATCTCCGTATCACTCTGGGAGTCACTGTGCACAGGTCCAGTCTCTGTATCAAACTGGGAGTCACTGTGCACAGGTCCAGTCTCTGTATCACTCTGGGAGTCACTGTGCACAGTTCAGTCTCTGTATCACACTGGGAGTCACTGTGCACAGTTCCGGTCTCTGTATCACACTGGGAGTCACTGTGCACAGGTCCGGTCTCTGTATCACACTGGGAGTCACTGTGCTCAGTTCCGGTCTCTGTATCACACTGGGAGTCACTGTGCTCAGTTCCGGTCTCTGTATCACACTGGGAGTCACTGTGCACAGGTCCAGTCTCTGTATCACACTGGGAGTCACTGTGCACAGTTCCGGTCTCTGTATCACACTGGGAGTCACTGTGCACAGTTCCAGTCTCTGTATCACACTGGGAGTCACTGTGCACAGTTCCTGTCCCTGCATCACACTGGGAGTTACTGTTCACTGTTCCAGTCTCTGTATCACACTGGGAGTCACTGTGCACAGTTCCGGTCTCTGTATCACACTGGGAGTCACTGTGCACAGTTCCGGTCTCTGTATCACACTGGGAGTCACTGTGTACAGTTCTGGTCTCTGCATCACACTGGGAGTTACTGTGCACAGTTCCGGTCTCCGTATCACACAGGGAGTCACTGTGCACAGGTCCAGTCTCTGTATCACTCTGGGAGTCACTGTGCACAGTTCCTGTCTCCGTATCACTCTGGGAGTCACTGTGCACAGTTCTGGTCTCTGTATCACACTGCGAGTCACTGTGCACAGGTCCAGTCTCTGTATCACACAGGGAGTCACTGTGCACAGGTCCAGTCTCTGTATCACTCTGGGAGTCACTGTGCACAGGTCCAGTCTCTGTATCACACTGGGAGTCACTGTGCACAGTTCCAATCTCCGTATCACTCTGGGAGTCACTGTGCACAGGTCCAGTCTCTGTATCAAACTGGGAGTCACTGTGCACAGGTCCAGTCTCTGTATCACTCTGGGAGTCACTGTGCACAGTTCAGTCTCTGTATCACACTGGGAGTCACTGTGCACAGTTCCGGTCTCTGTATCACACTGGGAGTCCCTGTGCACACTTCCTGTCTCTGTATCACACTGGCAGTTACTGTGCACAGTTCAGTCTCCGTATCACACTGGGAGTCACTGTGCACAGTTCCAGTCTCTGTATCACACTGGGAGTTACAGTGCACAGTTCCGGACTTTGTATCAAACTGGGAGTCACTGTGCACAGTTCCGGTCTCTGTATCACACTGGGAGTCACTGTGCACACTTCCTGTCTCTGTATCACACTGGCAGTTACTGTGCACAGTTCAGTCACTGTATCACACTGGGAGTCACTGTGCACAGTTCCGGTCTCCGTACCACACTGGGAGTTACAGTGCACAGTTCTGGTCTCTGTATCACACTGGGAGTCACTGTGCACAGTTCTGGTCTCTGTATCACACTGGGAGTCACTGTGCAAAGTTCCGGTCTCTGTATCACACTGGGAGTTACTGTGCACAGTTCCGGTCTCTGTATCACACTGGGAGTTACTGTGCACAGTTCCGGACTCTGTATCACACTGGGAGTCACTGTGCACAGTTCTGGTCTCTGTATCACACTGGGAGTCACTGTGCACAGTTCCGGTCTCTGTATCACACTGGGAGTCACTGTGCACAGTTCCGGTCTCTGTATCACACTGGGAGTTACTGTGCACAGTTCCGGTCTCTGTATCACACTGGGAGTTACTGTGCACAGTTCAGGTCTCTGTATCACACTGGGAGTCACTATGCACAGTTCCGGTCTCTGTATCACACTGGGAGTTACTGTGCACAGTTCCGGTCTCTGTATCATACTGGGAGTTACTGTGCACAGTTCAGTCTCCGTATCACACTGGGAGTCACTGTGCACAGTTCCGGTCTCAGTATCACACTGGGAGTTACTGTGCACAGTTCTCGTCTCTGTATCACACTGGGAATTACTGTGCACAGTTCAGTCTCCGTATCACACTGGGAGTCAGTGTGCACAGTTCCAGTCTCTGTATCACACTGGGAGTCACTGTGCACAGTTCCGGTCTCCGTATCACACTGGGAGTCACTGTGCACAGTTCCGGTCTCCATTTCACACTGGGAGTCACTGTGCACAGTTCCAGTCTCTGTATCACACTGGGAGTTACTGTGCACAGTTCCGGTCTCTGTATCACACTGGGAGTTACTGTGCACAGTTCTGGTCTCCGTATCACACTGGGAGTCACTGTGCACAGTTCCGGTCTCTGTATCACACTGGGAGTTACTGTGCACAGTTCTGGTCTCCATATCACACTGGGAGTGACTGTGCACAGTTCCTGCCTCCGTATCACACTGGGAGTCACTATGCTCAGTTCCGGTCTCCGTATCACACTGGGAGTCACTGTGCACAGTTCCAGTCTCCCTATCACACTGGGAGTCACTGTGCACAGTTCCGGTCTCCCTATAACACTGGGAGTTACTGTGCACAGTCCCTGTCTCTGTATCACACTGGGAGTCACTGTGCACAGTCCCTGTCTCTGTATCACACTGGGAGTTACTGTGCACAGTTCCTGTCTTTGTATCACACTGGGAGTCACTGTGCACAGTTCCGGTCTACCTATCACACTGGGAGTTACTGTGCACAGTTGCTGTCTTTGTATCACACTGGGAGTCACTGTGCACAGTTCCGGTCTGCCTATCACACTCGGACTTACTGTGCACAGTTCCTGTCTCTGTATCACACTGGGAGTTACTGTGCACAGTTCCAGTCTCTGTATCACACTGGGAGTCACTGTGCACAGTTCTGGTCTCTGTATCATACTGGGAGTCACTGTGCACAGTTCCAGTCTCCGTATCACTCTGGGAATTACTGTGCACAGTTCCTGTCTCTGTATCACACTGGGAGTCACTGTGCACAGGTCCGGTCTCTGTATCACACTGGGAGTCACTGTGCACAGGTCCAGTCTCTGTATCACACTGGGAGTCACTGTGCACAGGTCCAGTCTCTGTATCACACTGGGAGTCACTGTGCACAGTTCCAGTCTCTGTATCACACTGGGAGTCACTGTGCACAGTTCCTGTCTCTGTATCACACTGGGAGTTACTGTTCACTGTTCCAGTCTCTGTATCACACTGGGAGTCACTGTGCACAGTTCCGGTCTCTGTATCACACTGGGAGTCACTGTGCACAGTTCCGGTCTCTGTATCACACTGGGAGTCACTGTGTACAGTTCTGGTCTCTGCATCACACTGGGAGTTACTGTGCACAGTTCCGGTCTCCGTATCACACAGGGAGTCACTGTGCACAGGTCCAGTCTCTGTATCACTCTGGGAGTCACTGTGCACAGTTCCTGTCTCCGTATCACTCTGGGAGTCACTGTGCACAGTTCTGGTCTCTGTATCACACTGCGAGTCACTGTGCACAGGTCCAGTCTCTGTATCACACAGGGAGTCACTGTGCACAGGTCCAGTCTCTGTATCACTCTGGGAGTCACTGTGCACAGGTCCAGTCTCTGTATCACACTGGGAGTCACTGTGCACAGTTCCAATCTCCGTATCACTCTGGGAGTCACTGTGCACAGGTCCAGTCTCTGTATCAAACTGGGAGTCACTGTGCACAGGTCCAGTCTCTGTATCACTCTGGGAGTCACTGTGCACAGTTCAGTCTCTGTATCACACTGGGAGTCACTGTGCACAGTTCCGGTCTCTGTATCACACTGGGAGTCCCTGTGCACACTTCCTGTCTCTGTATCACACTGGCAGTTACTGTGCACAGTTCAGTCTCCGTATCACACTGGGAGTCACTGTGCACAGTTCCAGTCTCTGTATCACACTGGGAGTTACAGTGCACAGTTCCGGACTTTGTATCAAACTGGGAGTCACTGTGCACAGTTCCGGTCTCTGTATCACACTGGGAGTCACTGTGCACACTTCCTGTCTCTGTATCACACTGGCAGTTACTGTGCACAGTTCAGTCACCGTATCACACTGGGAGTCACTGTGCACAGTTCCGGTCTCCGTACCACACTGGGAGTTACAGTGCACAGTTCTGGTCTCTGTATCACACTGGGAGTCACTGTGCACAGTTCTGGTCTCTGTATCACACTGGGAGTCACTGTGCAAAGTTCCGGTCTCTGTATCACACTGGGAGTTACTGTGCACAGTTCCGGTCTCTGTATCACACTGGGAGTTACTGTGCACAGTTCCGGACTCTGTATAACACTGGGAGTCACTGTGCACAGTTCTGGTCTCTGTATCACACTGGGAGTCACTGTGCACAGTTCCGGTCTCTGTATCACACTGGGAGTCACTGTGCACAGTTCCGGTCTCTGTATCACACTGGGAGTTACTGTGCACAGTTCCGGTCTCTGTATCACACTGGGAGTTACTGTGCACAGTTCAGGTCTCTGTATCACACTGGGAGTCACTATGCACAGTTCCGGTCTCTGTATCACACTGGGAGTTACTGTGCACAGTTCCGGTCTCTGTATCATACTGGGAGTTACTGTGCACAGTTCAGTCTCCGTATCACACTGGGAGTCACTGTGCACAGTTCCGGTCTCTGTATCACACTGGGAGTTACTGTGCACAGTTCCGGTCTCCGTATCACACTGGGAGTCACTGTGCACAGTTCCGGTCTCCATTTCACACTGGGAGTCACTGTGCACAGTTCCAGTCTCTGTATCACACTGGGAGTTACTGTGCACAGTTCCGGTCTCTGTATCACACTGGGAGTTACTGTGCACAGTTCTGGTCTCCGTATCACACTGGGAGTCACTGTGCACAGTTCCGGTCTCTGTATCACACTGGGAGTTAGTGTGCACAGTTCTGGTCTCCATATCACACTGGGAGTGACTGTGCACAGTTCCTGCCTCCGTATCACACTGGGAGTCACTATGCTCAGTTCCGGTCTCCGTATCACACTGGGAGTCACTGTGCACAGTTCCAGTCTCCCTATCACACTGGGAGTCACTGTGCACAGTTCCGGTCTCCCTATAACACTGGGAGTTACTGTGCACAGTCCCTGTCTCTGTATCACACTGGGAGTCACTGTGCACAGTCCCTGTCTCTGTATCACACTGGGAGTTACTGTGCACAGTTCCTGTCTTTGTATCACACTGGGAGTCACTGTGCACAGTTCCGGTCTCCCTATCACACTGGGAGTTACTGTGCACAGTTGCTGTCTTTGTATCACACTGGGAGTCACTGTGCACAGTTCCGGTCTCCCTATCACACTCGGACTTACTGTGCACAGTTCCTGTCTCTGTATCACACTGGGAGTTACTGTGCACAGTTCCAGTCTCTGTATCACACTGGGAGTCACTGTGCACAGTTCTGGTCTCTGTATCATACTGGGAGTCACTGTGCACAGTTCCAGTCTCCGTATCACTCTGGGAATTACTGTGCACAGTTCCTGTCTCTGTATCACACTGGGAGTCACTGTGCACAGGTCCGGTCTCTGTATCACACAGGGAGTCACTGTGCACAGGTCCAGTCTCTGTATCACACTGGGAGTCACTGTGCACAGGTCCAGTCTCTGTATCACACTGGGAGTCACTGTGCACAGTTCCAGTCTCTGTATCACAATGGGAGTCACTGTGCACAGTTCCTGTCTCTGTATCACACTGGGAGTTACTGTTCACTGTTCCAGTCTCTGTATCACACTGGGAGTCACTGTGCACAGTTCCGGTCTCTGTATCACACTGGGAGTCACTGTGCACAGTTCCGGTCTCTGTATCACACTGGGAGTCACTGTGTACAGTTCTGGTCTCTGCATCACACTGGGAGTTACTGTGCACAGTTCCGGTCTCCGTATCACACAGGGAGTCACTGTGCACAGGTCCAGTCTCTGTATCACTCTGGGAGTCACTGTGCACAGTTCCTGTCTCCGTATCACTCTGGGAGTCACTGTGCACAGTTCTGGTCTCTGTATCACACTGCGAGTCACTGTGCACAGGTCCAGTCTCTGTATCACACAGGGAGTCACTGTGCACAGGTCCAGTCTCTGTATCACTCTGGGAGTCACTGTGCACAGGTCCAGTCTCTGTATCACACTGGGAGTCACTGTGCACAGTTCCAATCTCCGTATCACTCTGGGAGTCACTGTGCACAGGTCCAGTCTCTGTATCAAACTGGGAGTCACTGTGCACAGGTCCAGTCTCTGTATCACTCTGGGAGTCACTGTGCACAGTTCAGTCTCTGTATCACACTGGGAGTCACTGTGCACAGTTCCGGTCTCTGTATCACACTGGGAGTCCCTGTGCACACTTCCTGTCTCTGTATCACACTGGCAGTTACTGTGCACAGTTCAGTCTCCGTATCACACTGGGAGTCACTGTGCACAGTTCCAGTCTCTGTATCACACTGGGAGTTACAGTGCACAGTTCCGGACTTTGTATCAAACTGGGAGTCACTGTGCACAGTTCCGGTCTCTGTATCACACTGGGAGTCACTGTGCACACTTCCTGTCTCTGTATCACACTGGCAGTTACTGTGCACAGTTCAGTCACCGTATCACACTGGGAGTCACTGTGCACAGTTCCGGTCTCCGTACCACACTGGGAGTTACAGTGCACAGTTCTGGTCTCTGTATCACACTGGGAGTCACTGTGCACAGTTCTGGTCTCTGTATCACACTGGGAGTCACTGTGCAAAGTTCCGGTCTCTGTATCACACTGGGAGTTACTGTGCACAGTTCCGGTCTCTGTATCACACTGGGAGTTACTGTGCACAGTTCCGGACTCTGTATCACACTGGGAGTCACTGTGCACAGTTCTGGTCTCTGTATCACACTGGGAGTCACTGTGCACAGTTCCGGTCTCTGTATCACACTGGGAGTCACTGTGCACAGTTCCGGTCTCTGTATCACACTGGGAGTTACTGTGCACAGTTCCGGTCTCTGTATCACACTGGGAGTTACTGTGCACAGTTCAGGTCTCTGTATCACACTGGGAGTCACTATGCACAGTTCCGGTCTCTGTATCACACTGGGAGTTACTGTGCACAGTTCCGGTCTCTGTATCATACTGGGAGTTACTGTGCACAGTTCAGTCTCCGTATCACACTGGGAGTCACTGTGCACAGTTCCGGTCTCAGTATCACACTGGGAGTTACTGTGCACAGTTCTCGTCTCTGTATCACACTGGGAATTACTGTGCACAGTTCAGTCTCCGTATCACACTGGGAGTCAGTGTGCACAGTTCCAGTCTCTGTATCACACTGGGAGTCACTGTGCACAGTTCCGGTCTCCGTATCACACTGGGAGTCACTGTGCACAGTTCCGGTCTCCATTTCACACTGGGAGTCACTGTGCACAGTTCCAGTCTCTGTATCACACTGGGAGTTACTGTGCACAGTTCCGTTCTCTGTATCACACTGGGAGTTACTGTGCACAGTTCTGGTCTCCGTATCACACTGGGAGTCACTGTGCACAGTTCCGGTCTCTGTATCACACTGGGAGTTACTGTGCACAGTTCTGGTCTCCATATCACACTGGGAGTGACTGTGCACAGTTCCTGCCTCCGTATCACACTGGGAGTCACTATGCTCAGTTCCGGTCTCCGTATCACACTGGGAGTCACTGTGCACAGTTCCAGTCTCCCTATCACACTGGGAGTCACTGTGCACAGTTCCGGTCTCCCTATAACACTGGGAGTTACTGTGCACAGTCCCTGTCTCTGTATCACACTGGGAGTCACTGTGCACAGTCCCTGTCTCTGTATCACACTGGGAGTTACTGTGCACAGTTCCTGTCTTTGTATCACACTGGGAGTCACTGTGCACAGTTCCGGTCTCCCTATCACACTGGGAGTTACTGTGCACAGTTGCTGTCTTTGTATCACACTGGGAGTCACTGTGCACAGTTCCGGTCTCCCTATCACACTCGGACTTACTGTGCACAGTTCCTGTCTCTGTATCACACTGGGAGTTACTGTGCACAGTTCCAGTCTCTGTATCACACTGGGAGTCACTGTGCACAGTTCTGGTCTCTGTATCATACTGGGAGTCACTGTGCACAGTTCCAGTCTCCGTATCACTCTGGGAATTACTGTGCACAGTTCCTGTCTCTGTATCACACTGGGAGTCACTGTGCACAGGTCCGGTCTCTGTATCACACAGGGAGTCACTGTGCACAGGTCCAGTCTCTGTATCACACTGGGAGTCACTGTGCACAGGTCCAGTCTCTGTATCACACTGGGAGTCACTGTGCACAGTTCCAGTCTCTGTATCACACTGGGAGTCACTGTGCACAGTTCCTGTCTCTGTATCACACTGGGAGTTACTGTTCACTGTTCCAGTCTCTGTATCACACTGGGAGTCACTGTGCACAGTTCCGGTCTCTGTATCACACTGGGAGTCACTGTGCACAGTTCCGGTCTCTGTATCACACTGGGAGTCACTGTGTACAGTTCTTGTCTCTGCATCACACTGGGAGTTACTGTGCACAGTTCCGGTCTCCGTATCACACAGGGAGTCACTGTGCACAGGTCCAGTCTCTGTATCACTCTGGGAGTCACTGTGCACAGTTCCTCTATCCGTATCACTCTGGGAGTCACTGTGCACAGTTCTGGTCTCTGTATCACACTGCGAGTCACTGTGCACAGGTCCAGTCTCTGTATCACACAGGGAGTCACTGTGCACAGTTCCAGTCTCTGTATCACACTGGGAGTCACTGTGCACAGTTCCGGTCTCCCTATAACACTGGGAGTTACTGTGCACAGTCCCTGTCTCTGTATCACACTGGGAGTCACTGTGCACAGTCCCTGTCTCTGTATCACACTGGGAGTTACTGTGCACAGTTCCTGTCTTTGTATCACACTGGGAGTCACTGTGCACAGTTCCGGTCTCCCTATCACACTGGGAGTTACTGTGCACAGTTGCTGTCTTTGTATCACACTGGGAGTCACTGTGCACAGTTCCGGTCTCCCTATCACACTCGGACTTACTGTGCACAGTTCCTGTCTCTGTATCACACTGGGAGTTACTGTGCACAGTTCCAGTCTCTGTATCACACTGGGAGTCACTGTGCACAGTTCTGGTCTCTGTATCATACTGGGAGTCACTGTGCACAGTTCCAGTCTCCGTATCACTCTGGGAATTACTGTGCACAGTTCCTGTCTCTGTATCACACTGGGAGTCACTGTGCACAGGTCCGGTCTCTGTATCACACAGGGAGTCACTGTGCACAGGTCCAGTCTCTGTATCACACTGGGAGTCACTGTGCACAGGTCCAGTCTCTGTATCACACTGGGAGTCACTGTGCACAGTTCCAGTCTCTGTATCACACTGGGAGTCACTGTGCACAGTTCCTGTCTCTGTATCACACTGGGAGTTACTGTTCACTGTTCCAGTCTCTGTATCACACTGGGAGTCACTGTGCACAGTTCCGGTCTCTGTATCACACTGGGAGTCACTGTGCACAGTTCCGGTCTCTGTATCACACTGGGAGTCACTGTGTACAGTTCTTGTCTCTGCATCACACTGGGAGTTACTGTGCACAGTTCCGGTCTCCGTATCACACAGGGAGTCACTGTGCACAGGTCCAGTCTCTGTATCACTCTGGGAGTCACTGTGCACAGTTCCTCTATCCGTATCACTCTGGGAGTCACTGTGCACAGTTCTGGTCTCTGTATCACACTGCGAGTCACTGTGCACAGGTCCAGTCTCTGTATCACACAGGGAGTCACTGTGCACAGGTCCAGTCTCTGTATCACTCTGGGAGTCACTGTGCACAGGTCCAGTCTCTGTATCACACTGGGAGTCACTGTGCGAAGTTCCAATCTCCGTATCACTCTGGGAGTCACTGTGCACAGGTCCAGTCTCTGTATCAAACTGGGAGTCACTGTGCACAGGTCCAGTCTCTGTATCACTCTGGGAGTCACTGTGCACAGTTCAGTCTCTGTATCACACTGGGAGTCACTGTGCACAGTTCCGGTCTCTGTATCACACTGGGAGTCCCTGTGCACACTTCCTGTCTCTGTATCACACTGGCAGTTACTGTGCACAGTTCAGTCTCCGTATCACACTGGGAGTCACTGTGCACAGTTCCAGTCTCTGTATCACACTGGGAGTTACAGTGCACAGTTCCGGACTTTGTATCAAACTGGGAGTCACTGTGCACAGTTCCGGTCTCTGTATCACACTGGGAGTCACTGTGCACACTTCCTGTCTCTGTATCACACTGGCAGTTACTGTGCACAGTTCAGTCACCGTATCACACTGGGAGTCACTGTGCACAGTTCCGGTCTCCGTACCACACTGGGAGTTACAGTGCACAGTTCCGGTCTCTGTATCACACTGGGAGTCACTGTGCACAGTTCTGGTCTCTGTATCACACTGGGAGTCACTGTGCAAAGTTCCGGTCTCTGTATCACACTGGGAGTTACTGTGCACAGTTCCGGTCTCTGTATCACACTGGGAGTTACTGTGCACAGTTCCGGACTCTGTATCACACTGGGAGTCACTGTGCACAGTTCTGGTCTCTGTATCACACTGGGAGTCACTGTGCACAGTTCTGGTCTCTGTATCACACTGGGAGTCACTGTGCACAGTTCCGGTCTCTGTATCACACTGGGAGTCACTGTGCACAGTTCCGGTCTCTGTATCACACTGGGAGTTACTGTGCACAGTTCCGGTCTCTGTATCACACTGGGAGTTACTGTGCACAGTTCAGGTCTCTGTATCACACTGGGAGTCACTATGCACAGTTCCGGTCTCTGTATCACACTGGGAGTTACTGTGCACAGTTCCGGTCTCTGTATCATACTGGGAGTTACTGTGCACAGTTCAGTCTCCGTATCACACTGGGAGTCACTGTGCACAGTTCCGGTCTCAGTATCACACTGGGAGTTACTGTGCACAGTTCTCGTCTCTGTATCACACTGGGAATTACTGTGCACAGTTCAGTCTCCGTATCACACTGGGAGTCAGTGTGCACAGTTCCAGTCTCTGTATCACACTGGGAGTCACTGTGCACAGTTCCGGTCTCCGTATCACACTGGGAGTCACTGTGCACAGTTCCGGTCTCCATTTCACACTGGGAGTCACTGTGCACAGTTCCAGTCTCTGTATCACACTGGGAGTTACTGTGCACAGTTCCGGTCTCTGTATCACACTGGGAGTTACTGTGCACAGTTCTGGTCTCCGTATCACACTGGGAGTCACTGTGCACAGTTCCGGTCTCTGTATCACACTGGGAGTTACTGTGCACAGTTCTGGTCTCCATATCACACTGGGAGTGACTGTGCACAGTTCCTGCCTCCGTATCACACTGGGAGTCACTATGCTCAGTTCCGGTCTCCGTATCACACTGGGAGTCACTGTGCACAGTTCCAGTCTCCCTATCACACTGGGAGTCACTGTGCACAGTTCCGGTCTCCCTATAACACTGGGAGTTACTGTGCACAGTCCCTGTCTCTGTATCACACTGGGAGTCACTGTGCACAGTCCCTGTCTCTGTATCACACTGGGAGTTACTGTGCACAGTTCCTGTCTTTGTATCACACTGGGAGTCACTGTGCACAGTTCCGGTCTCCCTATCACACTGGGAGTTACTGTGCACAGTTGCTGTCTTTGTATCACACTGGGAGTCACTGTGCACAGTTCCGGTCTCCCTATCACACTCGGACTTACTGTGCACAGTTCCTGTCTCTGTATCACACTGGGAGTTACTGTGCACAGTTCCAGTCTCTGTATCACACTGGGAGTCACTGTGCACAGTTCTGGTCTCTGTATCATACTGGGAGTCACTGTGCACAGTTCCAGTCTCCGTATCACTCTGGGAATTACTGTGCACAGTTCCTGTCTCTGTATCATACTGGGAGTTACTGTGCACAGTTCAGTCTCCGTATCACACTGGGAGTCACTGTGCACAGTTCCGGTCTCAGTATCACACTGGGAGTGACTGTGCACAGTTCCGGTCTCCATTTCACACTGGGAGTCACTGTGCACAGTTCCAGTCTCTGTATCACACTGGGAGTTACTGTGCACAGTTCCGGTCTCTGTATCACACTGGGAGTTACTGTGCACAGTTCTGGTCTCCCTATCACACTGGGAGTCACTGTGCACAGTTCCGGTCTCTGTATCACACTGGGAGTTACTGTGCACAGTTCCGGTCTCCGTATCACACTGGGAGTCACTGTGCACAGGTCCAGTCTCTGTATCACTCTGGGAGTCACTGTGCACAGTTCCTGTCTCCGTATCACTCTGGGAGTCACTGTGCACAGTTCTGGTCTCTGTATCACACTGCGAGTCACTGTGCACAGGTCCAGTCTCTGTATCACACAGGGAGTCACTGTGCACAGGTCCAGTCTCTGTATCACTCTGGGAGTCACTGTGCACAGGTCCAGTCTCTGTATCACACTGGGAGTCACTGTGCACAGTTCAAATCTCCGTATCACTCTGGGAGTCACTGTGCACAGGTCCAGTCTCTGTATCAAACTGGGAGTCACTGTGCACAGGTCCAGTCTCTGTATCACTCTGGGAGTCACTGTGCACAGTTCAGTCTCTGTATCACACTGGGAGTCACTGTGCACAGTTCCGGTCTCTGTATCACACTGGGAGTCCCTGTGCACACTTCCTGTCTCTGTATCACACTGGCAGTTACTGTGCACAGTTCAGTCTCCGTATCACACTGGGAGTCACTGTGCACAGTTCCAGTCTCTGTATCACACTGGGAGTTACAGTGCACAGTTCCGGACTTTGTATCAAACTGGGAGTCACTGTGCACAGTTCCGGTCTCTGTATCACACTGGGAGTCACTGTGCACACTTCCTGTCTCTGTATCACACTGGCAGTTACTGTGCACAGTTCAGTCACCGTATCACACTGGGAGTCACTGTGCACAGTTCCGGTCTCCGTACCACACTGGGAGTTACAGTGCACAGTTCTGGTCTCTGTATCACACTGGGAGTCACTGTGCACAGTTCTGGTCTCTGTATCACACTGGGAGTCACTGTGCAAAGTTCCGGTCTCTGTATCACACTGGGAGTTACTGTGCACAGTTCCGGTCTCTGTATCACACTGGGAGTTACTGTGCACAGTTCCGGACTCTGTATCACACTGGGAGTCACTGTGCACAGTTCTGGTCTCTGTATCACACTGGGAGTCACTGTGCACAGTTCCGGTCTCTGTATCACACTGGGAGTCACTGTGCACAGTTCCGGTCTCTGTATCACACTGGGAGTTACTGTGCACAGTTCCGGTCTCTGTATCACACTGGGAGTTACTGTGCACAGTTCAGGTCTCTGTATCACACTGGGAGTCACTATGCACAGTTCCGGTCTCTGTATCACACTGGGAGTTACTGTGCACAGTTCCGGTCTCTGTATCATACTGGGAGTTACTGTGCACAGTTCAGTCTCCGTATCACACTGGGAGTCACTGTGCACAGTTCCGGTCTCAGTATCACACTGGGAGTTACTGTGCACAGTTCTCGTCTCTGTATCACACTGGGAATTACTGTGCACAGTTCAGTCTCCGTATCACACTGGGAGTCAGTGTGCACAGTTCCAGTCTCTGTATCACACTGGGAGTCACTGTGCACAGTTCCGGTCTCCGTATCACACTGGGAGTCACTGTGCACAGTTCCGGTCTCCATTTCACACTGGGAGTCACTGTGCACAGTTCCAGTCTCTGTATTACACTGGGAGTTACTGTGCACAGTTCCGGTCTCTGTATCACACTGGGAGTTACTGTGCACAGTTCTGGTCTCCGTATCACACTGGGAGTCACTGTGCACAGTTCCGGTCTCTGTATCACACTGGGAGTTACTGTGCACAGTTCTGGTCTCCATATCACACTGGGAGTGACTGTGCACAGTTCCTGCCTCCGTATCACACTGGGAGTCACTATGCTCAGTTCCGGTCTCCGTATCACACTGGGAGTCACTGTGCACAGTTCCAGTCTCCCTATCACACTGGGAGTCACTGTGCACAGTTCCGGTCTCCCTATAACACTGGGAGTTACTGTGCACAGTCCCTGTCTCTGTATCACACTGGGAGTCACTGTGCACAGTCCCTGTCTCTGTATCACACTGGGAGTTACTGTGCACAGTTCCTGTCTTTGTATCACACTGGGAGTCACTGTGCACAGTTCCGGTCTCCCTATCACACTGGGAGTTACTGTGCACAGTTGCTGTCTTTGTATCACACTGGGAGTCACTGTGCACAGTTCCGGTCTCCCTATCACACTCGGACTTACTGTGCACAGTTCCTGTCTCTGTATCACACTGGGAGTTACTGTGCACAGTTCCAGTCTCTGTATCACACTGGGAGTCACTGTGCACAGTTCTGGTCTCTGTATCATACTGGGAGTCACTGTGCACAGTTCCAGTCTCCGTATCACTCTGGGAATTACTGTGCACAGTTCCTGTCTCTGTATCACACTGGGAGTCACTGTGCACAGGTCCGGTCTCTGTATCACACAGGGAGTCACTGTGCACAGGTCCAGTCTCTGTATCACACTGGGAGTCACTGTGCACAGGTCCAGTCTCTGTATCACACTGGGAGTCACTGTGCACAGTTCCAGTCTCTGTATCACACTGGGAGTCACTGTGCACAGTTCCTGTCTCTGTATCACACTGGGAGTTACTGTTCACTGTTCCAGTCTCTGTATCACACTGGGAGTCACTGTGCACAGTTCCGGTCTCTGTATCACACTGGGAGTCACTGTGCACAGTTCCGGTCTCTGTATCACACTGGGAGTCACTGTGTACAGTTCTGGTCTCTGCATCACACTGGGAGTTACTGTGCACAGTTCCGGTCTCCGTATCACACAGGGAGTCACTGTGCACAGGTCCAGTCTCTGTATCACTCTGGGAGTCACTGTGCACAGTTCCTGTCTCCGTATCACTCTGGGATTCACTGTGCACAGTTCTGGTCTCTGTATCACACTGCGAGTCACTGTGCACAGGTCCAGTCTCTGTATCACACAGGGAGTCACTGTGCACAGGTCCAGTCTGTGTATCACTCTGGGAGTCACTGTGCACAGGTCCAGTCTCTGTATCACACTGGGAGTCACTGTGCACAGTTCCAATCTCCGTATCACTCTGGGAGTCACTGTGCACAGGTCCAGTCTCTGTATCAAACTGGGAGTCACTGTGCACAGGTCCAGTCTCTGTATCACTCTGGGAGTCACTGTGCACAGTTCAGTCTCTGTATCACACTGGGAGTCACTGTGCACAGTTCCGGTCTCTGTATCACACTGGGAGTCCCTGTGCACACTTCCTGTCTCTGTATCACACTGGCAGTTACTGTGCACAGTTCAGTCTCCGTATCACACTGGGAGTCACTGTGCACAGTTCCAGTCTCTGTATCACACTGGGAGTTACAGTGCACAGTTCCGGACTTTGTATCAAACTGGGAGTCACTGTGCACAGTTCCGGTCTCTGTATCACACTGGGAGTCACTGTGCACACTTCCTGTCTCTGTATCACACTGGCAGTTACTGTGCACAGTTCAGTCACCGTATCACACTGGGAGTCACTGTGCACAGTTCCGGTCTCCGTACCACACTGGGAGTTACAGTGCACAGTTCCGGTCTCTGTATCACACTGGGAGTCACTGTGCACAGTTCTGGTCTCTGTATCACACTGGGAGTCACTGTGCAAAGTTCCGGTCTCTGTATCACACTGGGAGTTACTGTGCACAGTTCCGGTCTCTATATCACACTGGGAGTTACTGTGCACAGTTCCGGACTCTGTATCACACTGGGAGTCACTGTGCACAGTTCTGGTCTCTGTATCACACTGGGAGTCACTGTGCACAGTTCTGGTCTCTGTATCACACTGGGAGTCACTGTGCACAGTTCCGGTCTCTGTATCACACTGGGAGTCACTGTGCACAGTTCCGGTCTCTGTATCACACTGGGAGTTACTGTGCACAGTTCCGGTCTCTGTATCACACTGGGAGTTACTGTGCACAGTTCAGGTCTCTGTATCACACTGGGAGTCACTATGCACAGTTCCGGTCTCTGTATCACACTGGGAGTTACTGTGCACAGTTCCGGTCTCTGTATCATACTGGGAGTTACTGTGCACAGTTCAGTCTCCGTATCACACTGGGAGTCACTGTGCACAGTTCCGGTCTCAGTATCACACTGGGAGTTACTGTGCACAGTTCTCGTCTCTGTATCACACTGGGAATTACTGTGCACAGTTCAGTCTCCGTATCACACTGGGAGTCAGTGTGCACAGTTCCAGTCTCTGTATCACACTGGGAGTCACTGTGCACAGTTCCGGTCTCCGTATCACACTGGGAGTCACTGTGCACAGTTCCGGTCTCCATTTCACACTGGGAGTCACTGTGCACAGTTCCAGTCTCTGTATCACACTGGGAGTTACTGTGCACAGTTCCGGTCTCTGTATCACACTGGGAGTTACTGTGCACAGTTCTGGTCTCCGTATCACACTGGGAGTCACTGTGCACAGTTCCGGTCTCTGTATCACACTGGGAGTTACTGTGCACAGTTCTGGTCTCCATATCACACTGGGAGTGACTGTGCACAGTTCCTGCCTCCGTATCACACTGGGAGTCACTATGCTCAGTTCCGGTCTCCGTATCACACTGGGAGTCACTGTGCACAGTTCCAGTCTCCCTATCACACTGGGAGTCACTGTGCACAGTTCCGGTCTCCCTATAACACTGGGAGTTACTGTGCACAGTCCCTGTCTCTGTATCACACTGGGAGTCACTGTGCACAGTCCCTGTCTCTGTATCACACTGGGAGTTACTGTGCACAGTTCCTGTCTTTGTATCACACTGGGAGTCACTGTGCACAGTTCCGGTCTCCCTATCACACTGGGAGTTACTGTGCACAGTTGCTGTCTTTGTATCACACTGGGAGTCACTGTGCACAGTTCCGGTCTCCCTATCACACTCGGACTTACTGTGCACAGTTCCTGTCTCTGTATCACACTGGGAGTTACTGTGCACAGTTCCAGTCTCTGTATCACACTGGGAGTCACTGTGCACAGTTCTGGTCTCTGTATCATACTGGGAGTCACTGTGCACAGTTCCAGTCTCCGTATCACTCTGGGAATTACTGTGCACAGTTCCTGTCTCTGTATCACATTGGGAGTTACTGTGCACAGTTCCAGTCTCTGTATCACACTGGGAGTCACTGTGCACAGTTCTGGTCTCTGTATCATACTGGGAGTCACTGTGCACAGTTCCAGTCACCGTATCACTCTGGGAATTACTGTGCACAGTTCCTGTCTCTGTATCAAACTGGGAGTCACTGTGCATATTTCCAGTCTCGGTATCACACTGGGAGTTACTGTGCACAGTTCTGGTCTCTAACACACTGTTAGTTACTGTGCACATTCCGGTCTCTGTATCACACTGGGAGTCACTGTGCATAGTTCTGGTCTCTATCACACTGGGAGAGACTGTGCACAGTTCCGGTCTCTGTATCCCACTGGGAGTTACTGTGCACAGATCCGGTCTCCGTCTCACACTGGGAGTCACTGTGCGCAATTCCAGTGTCTCTATCACACTGGGAGTCACTGTGCACAGTTCCGGTCTCTGTATCACACTGGGAGTTACTGTGCACAGTTCCAGACTCTGTATCACACTGGGAGTTACTGTGCACAGTTCCGGTCTCTGTATCATACTGGGAGTTACTGTGCACAGTTCAGTCTCCGTATCACACTGGGAGTCACTGTGCAAAGTTCCGGTCTCAGTATCACACTGGGAGTTACTGTGCACAGTTCCGGTCTCCATTTCACACTGGGAGTCACTGTGCACAGTTCCAGTCTCTGTATCACACTGGGAGTTACTGTGCACAGTTCCGGTCTCTGTATCACACTGGGAGTTACTGTGCACAGTTCTGGTCTCCGTATCACACTGGGAGTCACTGTGCACAGTTCCGGTCTCTGTATCACACTGGGAGTTACTGTGCACAGTTCTGGTCTCCGTATCACACTGGGAGTCACTGTGCACAGTTCCTGTCTCCGTATCACACTGGGAGTCACTATGCTCAGTTCCGGTCTCCGTATCACACTGGGAGTCACTGTGCACAGTTCTGGTCTCTGTATCATACTGGGAGTTACTGTGCACAGTGCCGGTCTCTGTATCACACTGGGAGTCACTGTGCAATGTTGCATTCTGTGTATTACACTGGGAGTTACTGTGCACAGTTCCAGTCTCTGTATCACACTGGGAGTCACTGTGCACAGTTTCGGTCTCTGCATCACACTGGGAGTCACTGTGCACAGTTCCTGTCTCTGTATCACACTGGGAGTTACTGTGCACAGTTCCGGTCTCTGTATCACACTGGGAGTTACTGTGCACAGTTCTGGCCTCCGTATCACTCTGGGAGTCACTGTGCACAGGTCCAGTCTCTGTATCAAACTGGGAGTCACTGTGCACAGGTCCAGTCTCTGTATCACTCTGGAAGTCACTGTGCACAGTTCAGTCTCTGTATCACACTGGGAGTCACTGTGCACAGTTCCGGTCTCTGTATCACACTGGGAGTCCCTGTGCACACTTCCTGTCTCTGTATCACACTGGCAGTTACTGTGCACAGTTCAGTCTCCGTATCACACTGGGAGTCACTGTGCACAGTTCCAGTCTCTGTATCACACTGGGAGTTACAGTGCACAGTTCCGGACTTTGTATCAAACTGGGAGTCACTGTGCACAGTTCCGGTCTCTGTATCACACTGGGAGTCACTGTGCACACTTCCTGTCTCTGTATCACACTGGCAGTTACTGTGCACAGTTCAGTCACCGTATCACACTGGGAGTCACTGTGCACAGTTCCGGACTCCGTACCACACTGGGAGTTACAGTGCACAGTTCCGGTCTCTGTATCACACTGGGAGTCACTGTGCACAGTTCTGGTCTCTGTATCACACGGGGAGTCACTGTGCAAAGTTCCGGTCTCTGTATCACACTGGGAGTTACTGTGCACAGTTCCGGTCTCTGTATCACACTGGGAGTTACTGTGCACAGTTCCGGACTCTGTATCACACTGGGAGTCACTGTGCACAGTTCTGGTCTCTGTATCACACTGGGAGTCACTGTGCACAGTTCTGGTCTCTGTATCACACTGGGAGTCACTGTGCACAGTTCCGGTCTCTGTATCACACTGGGAGTCACTGTGCACAGTTCCGGTCTCTGTATCACACTGGGAGTTAATGTGCACAGTTCCGGTCTCTGTATCACACTGGGAGTTACTGTGCACAGTTCTGGTCTCTGTATCACACTGGGAGTCACTATGCACAGTTCCGGTCTCTGTATCACACTGGGAGTTACTGTGCACAGTTCCGGTCTCTGTATCATACTGGGAGTTACTGTGCACAGTTCAGTCTCCGTATCACACTGGGAGTCACTGTGCACAGTTCCGGTCTCAGTATCACACTGGGAGTTACTGTGCACAGTTCTCGTCTCTGTATCACACTGGGAATTACTGTGCACAGTTCAGTCTCCGTATCACACTGGGAGTCAGTGTGCACAGTTCCAGTCTCTGTATCACACTGGGAGTCACTGTGCACAGTTCCGGTCTCTGTATCATACTGGGAGTTACTGTGCACAGTTCAGTCTCCGTATCACACTGGGAGTCACTGTGCACAGTTCCGGTCTCTGTATCACACTGGGAGTTACTGTGCACAGTTCTCGTCTCTGTATCACACTGGGAATTACTGTGCACAGTTCAGTCTCCGTATCACACTGGGAGTCAGTGTGCACAGTTCCAGTCTCTGTATCACACTGGGAGTCACTGTGCACAGTTCCGGTCTCCGTATCACACTGGGAGTCACTGTGCACAGTTCCGGTCTCCATTTCACACTGGGAGTTACTGTGCACAGTTCCAGTCTCTGTATCACACTGGGAGTTACTGTGCACAGTTCCGGTCTCTGTATCACACTGGGAGTTACTGTGCACAGTTCTGGTCTCCGTATCACACTGGGAGTCACTGTGCACAGTTCCGGTCTCTGTATCACACTGGGAGTTACTGTGCACAGTTCTGGTCTCCATATCACACTGGGAGTGACTGTGCACAGTTCCTGCCTCCGTATCACACTGGGAGTCACTATTCTCAGTTCCGGTCTCCGTATCACACTGGGAGTCACTGTGCACAGTTCCAGTCTCCCTATCACACTGGGAGTCACTGTGCACAGTTCCGGTCTCCCTATAACACTGGGAGTTACTGTGCACAGTCCCTGTCTCTGTATCACACTGGGAGTCACTGTGCACAGTCCCTGTCTCTGTATCACACTGGGAGTTACTGTGCACAGTTCCTGTCTTTGTATCACACTGGGAGTCACTGTGCACAGTTCCGGTCTCCCTATCACACTGGGAGTTACTGTGCACAGTTGCTGTCTTTGTATCGCACTGGGAGTCACTGTGCACAGTTCCAGTCTCTGTATCACACTGGGAGTTACTGTGCACAGTTCCGGTCTCTGTATCACACTGGGAATTACTGTGCACAGTTCTGGTCTCCGTATCACACTGGGAGTCACTGTGCACAGTTCCGGTCTCTGTATCACACTGGGAGTTACTGTGCACAGTTCTGGTCTCCATATCACACTGGGAGTGACTGTGCACAGTTCCTGCCTCCGTATCACACTGGGAGTCACTATGCTCAGTTCCGGTCTCCGTATCACACTGGGAGTCACTGTGCACAGTTCCAGTCTCCCTATCAAACTGGGAGTCACTGTGCACAGTTCCGGTCTCCCTATAACACTGGGAGTTACTGTGCACAGTCCCTGTCTCTGTATCACACTGGGAGTCACTGTGCACAGTCCCTGTCTCTGTATCACACTGGGAGTTACTGTGCACAGTTCCTGTCTTTGTATCACACTGGGAGTCACTGTGCACAGTTCCGGTCTCCCTATCACACTGGGAGTTACTGTGCACAGTTGCTGTCTTTGTATCACACTGGGAGTCACTGTGCACAGTTCCGGTCTCCCTATCACACTCGGACTTACTGTGCACAGTTCCTGTCTCTGTATCACACTGGGAGTTACTGTGCACAGTTCCAGTCTCTGTATCACACTGGGAGTCACTGTGCACAGTTCTGGTCTCTGTATCATACTGGGAGTCACTGTGCACAGTTCCAGTCTCCGTATCACTCTGGGAATTACTGTGCACAGTTCCTGTCTCTGTATCACATTGGGAGTTACTGTGCACAGTTCCAGTCTCTGTATCACACTGGGAGTCACTGTGCACAGTTCTGGTCTCTGTATCATACTGGGAGTCACTGTGCACAGTTCCAGTCACCGTATCACTCTGGGAATTACTGTGCACAGTTCCTGTCTCTGTATCAAACTGGGAGTCACTGTGCATATTTCCAGTCTCGGTATCACACTGGGAGTTACTGTGCACAGTTCTGGTCTCTAACACACTGTTAGTTACTGTGCACATTCCGGTCTCTGTATCACACTGGGAGTCACTGTGCATAGTTCTGGTCTCTATCACACTGGGAGAGACTGTGCACAGTTCCGGTCTCTGTATCCCACTGGGAGTTACTGTGCACAGATCCGGTCTCCGTCTCACACTGGGAGTCACTGTGCGCAATTCCAGTGTCTCTATCACACTGGGAGTCACTGTGCACAGTTCCGGTCTCTGTATCACACTGGGAGTTACTGTGCACAGTTCCAGACTCTGTATCACACTGGGAGTTACTGTGCACAGTTCCGGTCTCTGTATCATACTGGGAGTTACTGTGCACAGTTCAGTCTCCGTATCACACTGGGAGTCACTGTGCAAAGTTCCGGTCTCAGTATCACACTGGGAGTTACTGTGCACAGTTCCGGTCTCCATTTCACACTGGGAGTCACTGTGCACAGTTCCAGTCTCTGTATCACACTGGGAGTTACTGTGCACAGTTCCGGTCTCTGTATCACACTGGGAGTTACTGTGCACAGTTCTGGTCTCCGTATCACACTGGGAGTCACTGTGCACAGTTCCGGTCTCTGTATCACACTGGGAGTTACTGTGCACAGTTCTGGTCTCCGTATCACACTGGGAGTCACTGTGCACAGTTCCTGTCTCCGTATCACACTGGGAGTCACTATGCTCAGTTCCGGTCTCCGTATCACACTGGGAGTCACTGTGCACAGTTCTGGTCTCTGTATCATACTGGGAGTTACTGTGCACAGTGCCGGTCTCTGTATCACACTGGGAGTCACTGTGCAATGTTGCATTCTGTGTATTACACTGGGAGTTACTGTGCACAGTTCCAGTCTCTGTATCACACTGGGAGTCACTGTGCACAGTTCCGGTCTCTGCATCACACTGGGAGTCACTGTGCACAGTTCCTGTCTCTGTATCACACTGGGAGTTACTGTGCACAGTTCCGGTCTCTGTATCACACTGGGAGTTACTGTGCACAGTTCTGGTCTCCGTATCACTCTGGGAGTCACTGTGCACAGGTCCAGTCTCTGTATCAAACTGGGAGTCACTGTGCACAGTTCAGTCTCTGTATCACACTGGGAGTCACTGTGCACAGTTCCGGTCTCTGTATCACACTGGGAGTCCCTGTGCACACTTCCTGTCTCTGTATCACACTGGCAGTTACTGTGCACAGTTCAGTCTCCGTATCACACTGGGAGTCACTGTGCACAGTTCCAGTCTCTGTATCACACTGGGAGTTACAGTGCACAGTTCCGGACTTTGTATCAAACTGGGAGTCACTGTGCACAGTTCCGGTCTCTGTATCACACTGGGAGTCACTGTGCACACTTCCTGTCTCTGTATCACACTGGCAGTTACTGTGCACAGTTCAGTCACCGTATCACACTGGGAGTCACTGTGCACAGTTCCGGACTCCGTACCACACTGGGAGTTACAGTGCACAGTTCCGGTCTCTGTATCACACTGGGAGTCACTGTGCACAGTTCTGGTCTCTGTATCACACGGGGAGTCACTGTGCAAAGTTCCGGTCTCTGTATCACACTGGGAGTTACTGTGCACAGTTCCGGTCTCTGTATCACACTGGGAGTTACTGTGCATAGTTCCGGACTCTGTATCACACTGGGAGTCACTGTGCACAGTTCTGGTCTCTGTATCACACTGGGAGTCACTGTGCACAGTTCTGGTCTCTGTATCACACTGGGAGTCACTGTGCACAGTTCCGGTCTCTGTATCACACTGGGAGTCACTGTGCACAGTTCCGGTCTCTGTATCACACTGGGAGTTACTGTGCACAGTTCCGGTCTCTGTATCACACTGGGAGTTACTGTGCACAGTTCTGGTCTCTGTATCACACTGGGAGTCACTATGCACAGTTCCGGTCTCTGTATCACACTGGGAGTTACTGTGCACAGTTCCGGTCTCTTTATCATACTGGGAGTTACTGTGCACAGTTCAGTCTCCGTATCACACTGGGAGTCACTGTGCACAGTTCCGGTCTCAGTATCACACTGGGAGTTACTGTGCACAGTTCTCGTCTCTGTATCACACTGGGAATTACTGTGCACAGTTCAGTCTCCGTATCACACTGGGAGTCAGTGTGCACAGTTCCAGTCTCTGTATCACACTGGGAGTCACTGTGCACAGTTCCGGTCTCTGTATCATACTGGGAGTTACTGTGCACAGTTCAGTCTCCGTATCACACTGGGAGTCACTGTGCACAGTTCCGGTCTCAGTATCACACTGGGAGTTACTGTGCACAGTTCTCGTCTCTGTATCACACTGGGAATTACTGTGCACAGTTCAGTCTCCGTATCACACTGGGAGTCAGTGTGCACAGTTCCAGTCTCTGTATCACACTGGGAGTCACTGTGCACAGTTCCGGTCTCCGTATCACACTGGGAGTCACTGTGCACAGTTCCGGTCTCCATTTCACACTGGGAGTTACTGTGCACAGTTCCAGTCTCTGTATCACACTGGGAGTTACTGTGCACAGTTCCGGTCTCTGTATCACACTGGGAGTTACTGTGCACAGTTCTGGTCTCCGTATCACACTGGGAGTCACTGTGCACAGTTCCGGTCTCTGTATCACACTGGGAGTTAGTGTGCACAGTTCTGGTCTCCATATCACACTGGGAGTGACTGTGCACAGTTCCTGCCTCCGTATCACACTGGGAGTCACTATTCTCAGTTCCGGTCTCCGTATCACACTGGGAGTCACTGTGCACAGTTCCAGTCTCCCTATCACACTGGGAGTCACTGTGCACAGTTCCGGTCTCCCTATAACACTGGGAGTTACTGTGCACAGTCCCTGTCTCTGTATCACACTGGGAGTTACTGTGCACAGTTCCTGTCTTTGTATCACACTGGGAGTCACTGTGCACAGTTCCGGTCTCCCTATCACACTGGGAGTTACTGTGCACAGTTGCTGTCTTTGTATCACACTGGGAGTCACTGTGCACAGTTCCGGTCTCCCTATCACACTCGGACTTACTGTGCACAGTTCCTGTCTCTGTATCACACTGGGAGTTACTGTGCACAGTTCCAGTCTCTGTATCACACTGGGAGTCACTGTGCACAGTTCTGGTCTCTGTATCATACTGGGAGTCACTGTGCACAGTTCCAGTCTCCGTATCACTCTGGGAATTACTGTGCACAGTTCCTGTCTCTGTATCACATTGGGAGTTACTGTGCACAGTTCCAGTCTCTGTATCACACTGGGAGTCACTGTGCACAGTTCTGGTCTCTGTATCATACTGGGAGTCACTGTGCACAGTTCCAGTCTCCGTATCACTCTGGGAATTACTGTGCACAGTTCCTGTCTCTGTATCAAACTGGGAGTCACTGTGCATATTTCCAGTCTCGGTATCACACTGGGAGTTACTGTGCACAGTTCTGGTCTCTAACACACTGTTAGTTACTGTGCACATTCCGGTCTCTGTATCACACTGGGAGTCACTGTGCATAGTTCTGGTCTCTATCACACTGGGAGAGACTGTGCACAGTTCCGGTCTCTGTATCCCACTGGGAGTTACTGTGCACAGATCCGGTCTCCGTCTCACACTGGGAGTCACTGTGCGCAATTCCAGTGTCTCTATCACACTGGGAGTCACTGTGCACAGTTCCGGTCTCTGTATCACACTGGGAGTTACTGTGCACAGTTCCAGACTCTGTATCACACTGGGAGTTACTGTGCACAGTTCCGGTCTCTGTATCATACTGGGAGTTACTGTGCACAGTTCAGTCTCCGTATCACACTGGGAGTCACTGTGCACAGTTCCGGTCTCAGTATCACACTGGGAGTTACTGTGCACAGTTCCGGTCTCCATTTCACACTGGGAGTCACTGTGCACAGTTCCAGTCTCTGTATCACACTGGGAGTTACTGTGCACAGTTCCGGTCTCTGTATCACACTGGGAGTTACTGTGCACAGTTCTGGTCTCCGTATCACACTGGGAGTCACTGTGCACAGTTCCGGTCTCTGTATCACACTGGGAGTTACTGTGCACAGTTCTGGTCTCCGTATCACACTGGGAGTCACTGTGCACAGTTCCTGTCTCCGTATCACACTGGGAGTCACTATGCTCAGTTCCGGTCTCCGTATCACACTGGGAGTCACTGTGCACAGTTCTGGTCTCTGTATCATACTGGGAGTTACTGTGCACAGTGCCGGTCTCTGTATCACACTGGGAGTCACTGTGCAATGTTGCATTCTGTGTATTACACTGGGAGTCACTGTGCACAGTTCCAGTCTCTGTATCACACTGGGAGTCACTGTGCACAGTTCCGGTCTCTGCTTCACACTGGGAGTCACTGTGCACAGTTCCTGTCTCTGTATCACACTGGGAGTTACTGTGCACAGTTCCGGTCTCTGTATCACACTGGGAGTTACTGTGCACAGTTCTGGTCTCCGTATCACGCTGGGAGTCACTGTGCACAGTTCCGGTCTCTGTATCACACTGGGAGTTACTGTGCACAGTTCTGGTCTCCGTATCACACTGGGAGTCACTGTGCACAGTTCCTGTCTCCGTATCACACTGGGAGTCACTATGCTCAGTTCCGGTCTCCGTATCACACTGGGAGTCACTGTGCACAGTTCTGGTCTCTGTATCACGCTGGGAGTCACTGTGCACAGTTCTGGTCTCTGTATCACACTGGGAGTTACTGTGCACAGTGCCGGTCTCTGTATCACACTGGGAGTCACTGTGCAATGTTGCATTCTGTGTATTACACTGGGAGTTACTGTGCACAGTTCCAGTCTCTGTATCACACTGGGAGTCACTGTGCACAGTTCCGGTCTCCGTCTCACACTGGGAGTCACTGTGCACAGTTCCTGTCTCTGTATCACACTGGGATTTACTGTGCACAGTTCCGGTCCCTGTATCACACTGGGAGTCACCGTGCACAGTTCCGGTCTCCCTATCACACTGGGAGTCACTGTGCACAATTCCGGTCTCCCTATCACACTGGGAGTTACTGTGCACAGTTCCTGTCTTTGTATCACACTGGGAGTCACTGTGCACAGTTCCGGTCTCCCTATCACACTGGGAGTCACTGTGCACAGTTCTGGTCTCCCTATCACACTGGGAGTCACTGTGCACAGTTCCGGTCTCCCTATAACACTGGGAGTTACTGTGCACAGTCCCTGTCTCTGTATCACACTGGGAGTCACTGTGCACAGGCCCTGTCTCTGTATCACACTGGGAGTTACTGTGCACAGTTCCTGTCTTTGTATCACACTGGGAGTCACTGTGCACAGTTCCGGTCTCCCTATCACACTGGGAGTTACTGTGCACAGTTCCTGTCTTTGTATCACACTGGGCGTCACTGTGCACAGTTCCGCTCTCCCTATCACACTCGGAGTTACTGTGCACAGTTCCTGTCTCTGTATCACATTGGGAGTTACTGTGCACAGTTCCAGTCTCTGTATCACACTGGGAGTCACTGTGCACAGTTCTGGTCTCTGTATCATACTGGGAGTCACTGTGCACAGTTCCAGTCTCCGTATCACTCTGGGAATTACTGTGCACAGTTCCTGTCTCTGTATCAAACTGGGAGTCACTGTGCATATTTCCAGTCTCGGTATCACACTGGGAGTTACTGTGCAAAGTTCTGGTCTCTAACACACTGTTAGTTACTGTGCACATTCCGGTCTCTGTATCACACTGGGAGTCACTGTGCATAGTTCTGGTCTCTATCACACTGGGAGTTACTGTGCACAGTTCCAGACTCTGTATCACACTGGGAGTTACTGTGCACAGTTCCGGTCTCTGTATCATACTGGGAGTTACTGTGCACAGTTCAGTCTCCGTATCACACTGGGAGTCACTGTGCACAGTTCCGGTCTCAGTATCACACTGGGAGTGACTGTGCACAGTTCCGGTCTCCATTTCACACTGGGAGTCACTGTGCACAGTTCCAGTCTCTGTATCACACTGGGAGTTACTGTGCACAGTTCCGGTCTCTGTATCACACTGGGAGTTACTGTGCACAGTTCTGGTCTCCCTATCACACTGGGAGTCACTGTGCACAGTTCCGGTCTCTGTATCACACTGGGAGTTACTGTGCACAGTTCTGGTCTCCGTATCACACTGGGAGTCACTGTGCACAGTTCCTGTCTCCGTATCACACTGGGAGTTACTGTGCACAGTTCTGGTCTCCGTATCACACTGGGAGTCACTATGCTCAGTTCCGGTCTCCGTATCACACTGGGAGTCACTGTGCACAGTTCCGGTCTCCCTATCACACTCGGAGTTACTGTGCACAGTTCCTGTCTCTGTATCACACTGGGAGTCACTGTGCACAGTTCCAGTCTCTGTATCACACTGGGAGTCACTGTGCACAGTTCCGGTCTCTGTATCATACTGGGAGTCACTGTGCACAGTTCCAGTCTCCGTATCACTCTGGGAATTACTGTGCACAGTTCCTGTCTCTGTATCACATTGGGAGTTACTGTGCACAGTTCCAGTCTCTGTATCACACTGGGAGTCACTGTGCACAGTTCTGGTCTCTGTATCATACTGGGAGTCACTGTGCACAGTTCCAGTCTCCGTATCACTCTGGGAATTACTGTGCACAGTTCCTGTCTCTGTATCAAACTGGGAGTCACTGTGCATATTTCCAGTCTCGGTATCACACTGGGAGTTACTGTGCACAGTTCTGGTCTCTAACACACTGTTAGTTACTGTGCACATTCCGGTCTCTGTATCACACTGGGAGTCACTGTGCATAGTTCTGGTCTCTATCACACTGGGAGTTACTGTGCACAGTTCTGGACTCTGTATCCCACTGGGAGTTACTGTGCACAGATCCGGCCTCCGTCTCACACTGGGAGTCACTGTGCGCAATTCCAGTGTCTCTATCACACTGGGAGTCACTGTGCACAGTTCCAGTCTCTGTATCACACTCGGAGTTACTGTGCACAGTTCCGGCCTCTGTATCACACTGGGAGTTACTGTGCACAGTTCCGGTCTCTGTATCATACTGGGAGTTACTGTGCACAGTTCAGTCTCCGTATCACACTGGGAGTCACTGTGCACAGTTCCGGTCTCAGTATCACACTGGGAGTGACTGTGCACAGTTCCGGTCACCATTTCACACTGGGAGTCACTGTGCACAGTTCCAGTCTCTGTATCACACTGGGAGTCACTGTGCAATGTTGCATTCTGTGTATTACACTGGGAGTTACTGTGCACAGTTCTGGTCTCCGTATCACACTGGGAGTCACTGTGCACAGTTCCGGTCTCTGTATCACACTGGGAGTTACTGTGCACAGTTCCGGTCTCCCTATAACACTGGGAGTTACTGTGCACAGTCCCTGTCTCTGTATCACACTGGGAGTCACTGTGCACAGTCCCTGTCTCTGTATCACACTGGGAGTTACTGTGCACAGTTCCTGTCTTTGTATCACACTGGGAGTCACTGTGCACAGTTCCGGTCTCCCTATCACACTGGGAGTTACTGTGCACAGTTGCTGTCTTTGTATCACACTGGGAGTCACTGTGCACAGTTCCGGTCTCCCTATCACACTCGGACTTACTGTGCACAGTTCCTGTCTCTGTATCACACTGGGAGTTACTGTGCACAGTTCCAGTCTCTGTATCACACTGGGAGTCACTGTGCACAGTTCTGGTCTCTGTATCATACTGGGAGTCACTGTGCACAGTTCCAGTCTCCGTATCACTCTGGGAATTACTGTGCACAGTTCCTGTCTCTGTATCACATTGGGAGTTACTGTGCACAGTTCCAGTCTCTGTATCACACTGGGAGTCACTGTGCACAGTTCTGGTCTCTGTATTATACTGGGAGTCACTGTGCACAGTTCCAGTCTCCGTATCACTCTGGGAATTACTGTGCACAGTTCCTGTCTCTGTATCAAACTGGGAGTCACTGTGCATATTTCCAGTCTCGGTATCACACTGGGAGTTACTGTGCACAGTTCTGGTCTCTAACACACTGTTAGTTACTGTGCACATTCCGGTCTCTGTATCACACTGGGAGTCACTGTGCATAGTTCTGGTCTCTATCACACTGGGAGAGACTGTGCACAGTTCCGGTCTCTGTATCCCACTGGGAGTTACTGTGCACAGATCCGGTCTCCGTCTCACACTGGGAGTCACTGTGCGCAATTCCAGTGTCTCTATCACACTGGGAGTCACTGTGCACAGTTCCGGTCTCTGTATCACACTGGGAGTTACTGTGCACAGTTCCAGACTCTGTATCACACTGGGAGTTACTGTGCACAGTTCCGGTCTCTGTATCATACTGGGAGTTACTGTGCACAGTTCAGTCTCCGTATCACACTGGGAGTCACTGTGCACAGTTCCGGTCTCAGTATCACACTGGGAGTTACTGTGCACAGTTCCGGTCTCCATTTCACACTGGGAGTCACTGTGCACAGTTCCAGTCTCTGTATCACACTGGGAGTTACTGTGCACAGTTCCGGTCTCTGTATCACACTGGGAGTTACTGTGCACAGTTCTGGTCTCCGTATCACACTGGGAGTCACTGTGCACAGTTCCGGTCTCTGTATCACACTGGGAGTTACTGTGCACAGTTCTGGTCTCCGTATCACACTGGGAGTCACTGTGCACAGTTCCTGTCTCCGTATCACACTGGGAGTCACTCTGCACAGTTCTGGTCTCTGTATCATACTGGGAGTTACTGTGCACAGTGCCGGTCTCTGTATCACACTGGGAGTCACTGTGCAATGTTGCATTCTGTGTATTACACTGGGAGTTACTGTGCACAGTTCCAGTCTCTGTATCACACTGGGAGTCACTGTGCACAGTTCCGGTCTCTGCTTCACACTGGGAGTCACTGTGCACAGTTCCTGTCTCTGTATCACACTGGGAGTTACTGTGCACAGTTCCGGTCTCTGTATCACACTGGGAGTTACTGTGCACAGTTCTGGTCTCCGTATCACACTGGGAGTCACTGTGCACAGTTCCGGTCTCTGTATCACACTGGGAGTTACTGTGCACAGTTCTGGTCTCCGTATCACACTGGGAGTCACTGTGCACAGTTCCTGTCTCCGTAGCACACTGGGAGTCACTATGCTCAGTTCCGGTCTCCGTATCACACTGGGAGTCACTGTGCACAGTTCTGGTCTCTGTATCACGCTGGGAGTCACTGTGCACAGTTCTGGTCTCTGTATCACACTGGGAGTTACTGTGCACAGTGCCGGTCTCTGTATCACACTGGGAGTCACTGTGCAATGTTGCATTCTGTGTATTACACTGGGAGTTACTGTGCACAGTTCCAGTCTCTGTATCACACTGGGAGTCACTGTGCACAGTTCCGGTCTCCGTCTCACACTGGGAGTCACTGTGCACAGTTCCTGTCTCTGTATCACACTGGGATTTACTGTGCACAGTTCCGGTCCCTGTATCACACTGGGAGTCACCGTGCACAGTTCCGGTCTCCCTATCACACTGGGAGTCACTGTGCACAATTCCGGTCTCCCTATCACACTGGGAGTTACTGTGCACAGTTCCTGTCTTTGTATCACACTGGGAGTCACTGTGCACAGTTCCGGTCTCCCTATCACACTGGGAGTCACTGTGCACAGTTCTGGTCTCCCTATCACACTGGGAGTCACTGTGCACAGTTCCGGTCTCCCTATAACACTGGGAGTTACTGTGCACAGTCCCTGTCTCTGTATCACACTGGGAGTCACTGTGCACAGGCCCTGTCTCTGTATCACACTGGGAGTTACTGTGCACAGTTCCTGTCTTTGTATCACACTGGGAGTCACTGTGCACAGTTCCGGTCTCCCTATCACACTGGGAGTTACTGTGCACAGTTCCTGTCTTTGTATCACACTGGGCGTCACTGTGCACAGTTCCGCTCTCCCTATCACACTCGGAGTTACTGTGCACAGTTCCTGTCTCTGTATCACATTGGGAGTTACTGTGCACAGTTCCAGTCTCTGTATCACACTGGGAGTCACTGTGCACAGTTCTGGTCTCTGTATCATACTGGGAGTCACTGTGCACAGTTCCAGTCTCCGTATCACTCTGGGAATTACTGTGCACAGTTCCTGTCTCTGTATCAAACTGGGAGTCACTGTGCATATTTCCAGTCTCGGTATCACACTGGGAGTTACTGTGCAAAGTTCTGGTCTCTAACACACTGTTAGTTACTGTGCACATTCCGGTCTCTGTATCACACTGGGAGTCACTGTGCATAGTTCTGGTCTCTATCACACTGGGAGTTACTGTGCACAGTTCCAGACTCTGTATCACACTGGGAGTTACTGTGCACAGTTCCGGTCTCTGTATCATACTGGGAGTTACTGTGCACAGTTCAGTCTCCGTATCACACTGGGAGTCACTGTGCACAGTTCCGGTCTCAGTATCACACTGGGAGTGACTGTGCACAGTTCCGGTCTCCATTTCACACTGGGAGTCACTGTGCACAGTTCCAGTCTCTGTATCACACTGGGAGTTACTGTGCACAGTTCCGGTCTCTGTATCACACTGGGAGTTACTGTGCACAGTTCTGGTCTCCCTATCACACTGGGAGTCACTGTGCACAGTTCCGGTCTCTGTATCACACTGGGAGTTACTGTGCACAGTTCTGGTCTCCGTATCACACTGGGAGTCACTGTGCACAGTTCCTGTCTCCGTATCACACTGGGAGTTACTGTGCACAGTTCTGGTCTCCGTATCACACTGGGAGTCACTATGCTCAGTTCCGGTCTCCGTATCATACTGGGAGTCACTGTGCACAGTTCCGGTCTCCCTATCACACTCGGAGTTACTGTGCACAGTTCCTGTCTCTGTATCACACTGGGAGTCACTGTGCACAGTTCCAGTCTCTGTATCACACTGGGAGTCACTGTGCACAGTTCCGGTCTCTGTATCATACTGGGAGTCACTGTGCACAGTTCCAGTCTCCGTATCACTCTGGGAATTACTGTGCACAGTTCCTGTCTCTGTATCACATTGGGAGTTACTGTGCACAGTTCCAGTCTCTGTATCACACTGGGAGTCACTGTGCACAGTTCTGGTCTCTGTATCATACTGGGAGTCACTGTGCACAGTTCCAGTCTCCGTATCACTCTGGGAATTACTGTGCACAGTTCCTGTCTCTGTATCAAACTGGGAGTCACTGTGCATAATTCCAGTCTCGGTATCACACTGGGAGTTACTGTGCACAGTTCTGGTCTCTAACACACTGTTAGTTACTGTGCACATTCCGGTCTCTGTATCACACTGGGAGTCACTGTGCATAGTTCTGGTCTCTATCACACTGGGAGTTACTGTGCACAGTTCTGGACTCTGTATCCCACTGGGAGTTACTGTGCACAGATCCGGCCTCCGTCTCACACTGGGAGTCACTGTGCGCAATTCCAGTGTCTCTATCACACTGGGAGTCACTGTGCACAGTTCCAGTCTCTGTATCACACTGGGAGTTACTGTGCACAGTTCCGGCCTCTGTATCACACTGGGAGTTACTGTGCACAGTTCCGGTCTCTGTATCATACTGGGAGTTACTGTGCACAGTTCAGTCTCCGTATCACACTGGGAGTCACTGTGCACAGTTCCGGTCTCAGTATCACACTGGGAGTGACTGTGCACAGTTCCGGTCACCATTTCACACTGGGAGTCACTGTGCACAGTTCCAGTCTCTGTATCACACTGGGAGTCACTGTGCAATGTTGCATTCTGTGTATTACACTGGGAGTTACTGTGCACAGTTCTGGTCTCCGTATCACACTGGGAGTCACTGTGCACAGTTCCGGTCTCTGTATCACACTGGGAGTTACTGTGCACAGTTCTGGTCTCCGTATCACACTGGGAGTCACTGTGCACAGTTCTGGTCTCCGTATCACACTGGGAGTCACTGTGCACAGTTCCGGTCTCCGTATCACACTGGGAGTCACTGTGCACAGTTCTGGTCTCTGTATCATACTGGGAGTTACTGTGCACAGTGCCGGTCTCTGTATCACACTGGGAGTCACTGTGCAATGTTGCATTCTGTGTATTACACTGGGAGTTACTGTGCACAGTTCTAATCTCTGTATCACACTGGGAGTCACTGTGCACAGTTCCGGTCTCTGTATCACACTGGGAGTCACTGTGCAATGTTGCATTCTGTGTATCACAGTGGGAGTCACTGTGCAATGTTGCATTCTGTGTATTACACTGGGAGTTACTGTGCACAGTTCTAATCTCTGTATCACACTGGGATTCACTGTGCACAGTTCCGGTCTCCGTCTCACACTGGGAGTCACTGTGCACAGTTCCTGTCTCTGTATCACACTGGGATTTACTGTGCACAGTTCCGGTCTCTGTATCACACTGGGAGTCACCGTGCACAGTTCCGGTCTCCCTATCACACTGGGAGTCACTGTGCACAATTCCGGTCTCCCGATCACACTGGGTGTTACTGCGCACAGTTCCTGTCTTTGTATCACACTGGGAGTCACTGTGCACAGTTCCGGTCTCTCTATCACACTGGGAGTCACTGTGCACAGTTCCGGTCTCCCTATCACACTGGGAGTCACTGTGCACAGTTCCGGTCTCCCTATAACACTGGGAGTTACTGTGCACAGTCCCTGTCTCTGTATCATACTGGGAGTCACTGTGCACAGTTCCAGTCTCCGTATCACTCTGGGAATTACTGTGCACAGTTCCTGTCTCTGTATCAAACTGGGAGTCACTGTGCATATTTCCAGTCTCGGTATCACACTGGGAGTTACTGTGCACAGTTCTGGTCTCTAACACACTGTTAGTTACTGTGCACATTCCGGTCTCTGTATCACACTGGGAGTCACTGTGCATAGTTCTGGTCTCTATCACACTGGGAGTCACTGTGCACAGTTCCTGTCTCCGTATCACACTGGGAGTCACTATGCTCAGATCCGGTCTCCGTATCACACTGGGAGTCACTGTGCACAGTTCTGGTCTCTGTATCATACTGGGAGTTACTGTGCACAGTGCCGGTCTCTGTATCACACTGGGAGTCACTGTGCAATGTTGCATTCTGTGTATTACACTGGGAGTTACTGTGCACAGTTCTAATCTCTGCATCACACTGGGAGTCACTGTGCACAGTTCCGGTCTCCGTCTCACACTGGGAGTCACTGTGCACAGTTCCTGTCTCTGTATCACACTGGGATTTACTGTGCACAGTTCCGGTCTCTGTATCACACTGGGAGTCACCGTGCACAGTTCCGGTCTCCCTATCACACTGGGAGTCACTGTGCACAATTCTGGTCTCCTGATCACACTGGGAGTTACTGCGCACAGTTCCTGTCTTTGTATCACACTGGGAGTCACTGTGCACAGTTCCGGTCTCCCTATCACACTGGGAGTCACTGTGCACAGTTCCGGTCTCCCTATCACACTGGGAGTCACTGTGCACAGTTCCGGTCTCCCTATAACACTGGGAGTTACTGTGAACAGTCCCTGTCTCTGTATCACACTGGGAGTCACTGTGCACAGTCCCTGTCTCTGTATCACACTGGGAGTTACTGTGCACAGTTCCTGTCTTTGTATCACACTGGGAGTCACTGTGCACAGTTCCGGTCTCCCTATCACACTGGGAGTTACTGTGCACAGTTCCTGTCTTTGTATCACACTGGGAGTCACTGTGCACAGTTCCGGTCTCCCTATCACACTCGGAGTTACTGTGCACAGTTCCGGTCTCTGTATCACACTGGGAGTTACTGTGCACAGTTCCAGTCTCTGTATCACACTGGGAGTCACTGTGCACAGTTCTGGTCTCTGTATCATACTGGGAGTCACTGTGCACAGTTCCAGTCTCCGTATCACTCTGGGAATTACTGTGCACAGTTCCTGTCTCTGTATCACACTGGGAGTTACTGTGCACAGTTCCAGTCTCTGTATCACACTGGGAGTCACTGTGCACAGTTCTGGTCTCTGTATCATACTGGGAGTCACTGTGCACAGTTCCAGTCTCCGTATCACTCTGGGAATTACTGTGCACAGTTCCTGTCTCTGTATCAAACTGGGAGTCACTGTGCATATTTCCAGTCTCGGTATCACACTGGGAGTTACTGTGCACAGTTCTGGTCTCTAACACGCTGTTAGTTACTGTGCACATTCCGGTCTCTGTATCACACTGGGAGTCACTGTGCATAGTTCTGGTCTCTATCACACTGGGAGAGACTGTGCACAGTTCCGGTCTCTGTATCCCACTGGGAGTTACTGTGCACAGATCCGGTCTCCGTCTCACACTGGGAGTCACTGTGCGCTATTCCAGTGTCTCTATCACACTGGGAGTCACTGTGCACAGTTCCGGTCTCTGTATCACACTGGGAGTTACTGTGCACAGTTCCGGTCTCCGTATCACACTGGGAGTCACTGTGCACCGTTCCGGTCTCTGTTTCACACTGGGAGTTACTGTACACAGTTCCGGCCTCTGTATCACACTGGGAGTCACTGTGCACAGTTCCGGTCTCTGTATCACAGTGTGATTTACTGTGCACAGTTCTGGTCTCCGTATCACACTGGGAGTTACTGTGCACAGTTCCGGTGTCTATCACACTGGGAGTTACTGTGCACAGTTCCGGTCTCCGTATCACACTGGGAGTTACTGTGCACAGTTCTGGTCTCTGTATCACACTGGGAGTTACTGTGCACACTTCCTGTCTCTGTATCACACTGGGAGTCACTGTGCACAGTTCCAGTCTCAGTATCGCACTGGGAGTCACTGTGCACAGGTCCAGTCTCTGTATCACACTGGGAGTCACTGCGCACAGTTCTGGTCTCTGTATCACACTGGGAGAGACTGTGCACAGTTCCGCACTCTGTATCACACTGGGAGTCACTGTGCACAGATCCGGTCTCTGTATCACACTGGGAGTCACTGTGCACAGTTCCTGTCTCCGTAGCACACTAGTAGTTATTGTGCAAAGTTCCGGACTCTGTATCACACTGGGAGTTACTGTGCACACTTCCAGTCTCTGTATCACACTGGAGTCACTGTGCACAGTTCCGATCTCTGTATCACCCTGGAGTCACTGTGCATAGTTCCGGTCTCTGTCACACTGGCAGTTACTGTGCACCGTTCCTGTATCCGTAGCACATTAGTATTTCCTGTGCACAGTCCCGGTCTCTGTATCACACTGGAAGTTACTTTGCACAGTTCCAGTCTCTGTATCACACTGAAGTCACTGTGCACAGTTCCGATCTCTGTATCACACTGGGAGTCACTGTGCATAGTTCCGGTCTCTATCACACTGGCAGTTACTGTGCACAGATCCGGTCTCCGTATCACACTGGGGGTTACTGTGCACAGGTCCGGTCTCCGTCTCATGCTGGGCGTCACTGTGCACAGTTCCGATCTCTGTATCACACTGGAGTCACTGTGCATAGTTCCGGTCTCTATCACACTGGCAGTTACTCTGCACAGTTCCTGTATCCGTAGCACATTAGTATTTCCTGTGCACAGTCCCAGTCTCTGTATCACACTGGAAGTTACTTTGCACTGTTCGACTCGCTGTATCACACTGGAAGTTACTTTGCACAGTTCGAGTCTCCGTATCACACTGGGAGTTACTGTGCACAGTCCTGTCTCTGTATCACACTAGGAGACACTGTGCACACTTCTGGTGTCTGTATCACACTGGGAGTCACTGTGCACAGTTCCGGTCTCCGTATCACTCTGGGAATTACTGTGCACAGGTCCAGTCGCTGTATCACACTGGGAGTTACTGTGCAAAGTTCCGGCCTCTGTATCACACTGGGAGTCACTGTGCACAGTTCCGGTCTCTGTATCAAACTGTGATTTATTGTGCACAGTTCTGGTCTCTGTATCACACTGGGAGTTACTGTGCACACTTCCTGTCTCTGTATCATACTGGGAGAGACTGTGCACAGTTCCGGTCTCTGTATCACACTGGGAGTCACTGTGCACAGGTCCAGTCTCTGTATCACACTGGGAGTCACTGTGCACAGTTCTGGTCTCTGTATCACACTGGGAGTCACTGTGCACAGTTCCGGACTCTGTATCACACTGGGAGTCACTGTGCACAGTTCAGGTCTCTGCATCACACTGGGAGTCACTGTGCACAGTTCCTGTCTCCGTAGCACACTAATATTTATTGTGCAAAGTCCCGGTCTCTGTATCGCACTGGGAGTTACTGTGCACAGTTCCAGTCTCTGTATCACACTGGGAGTCACTGTGCACAGTTCCGGCCTCTGTATCACACTGGGAGATACTGTGCACAGTTCCGGTCTCTGTATCACACTGGGAGTTACTGTGCACAGTTCTGGTCTCCGTATCACACTGGGAGTCACTGTGCACAGTTCCGGTCTCTGTATCACACTGGGAGTTACTATGCACAGTTCTGGTCTCCCTATCACACTGGGAGTCACTGTGCACAGTTCCTGTCTCCGTATCACACTGGGAGTCACTATGCTCAGTTCCGGTCTCCGTATCACACTGGGAGTCACTGTGCACAGTTCTGGTCTCTGTATCATACTGGGAGTTACTGTGCACAGTGCCGGTCTCCCTATCACACTGGGAGTCACTGTGCACAGTTCCGGTCTCCCTATAACACTGGGAGTTACTGTGCACAGTCCCTGTCTCTGTATCACATTGGGAGTCACTGTGCACAGTCCCTGTCTCTGTATCACACTGGGAGTTACTGTGCACAGTTCCGGTCTCTGTATCACACTGGGAGTTACTGTGCACAGTTCCAGTCTCTGTATCACACTGGGATTCACTGTGCACAGTTCTGGTCTCTGTATCATACTGGGAGTCACTGTGCACAGTTCCAGTCTCCGTATCACTCTGGGAATTACTGTGCACTGTTCCTGTCTCTGTATCACATTGGGAGTTACTGTGCACAGTTCCAGTCTCTGTATCACACTGGGAGTCACTGTGCACAGTTCTGGTCTCTGTATCATACTGGGAGTCACTGTGCACAGTTCCAGTCTCCGTATCACTCTGGGAATTACTGTGCACAGTTCCTGTCTCTGTATCAAACTGGGAGTCACTGTGCATATTTCCAGTCTCGGTATCACACTGGGAGTTACTGTGCACAGTTCTGGTCTCTAACACACTGTTAGTTACTGTGCACATTCCGGTCTCTGTATCACACTGGGAGTCACTGTGCATAGTTCTGGTCTCTATCACACTGGGAGTTACTGTGCACAGTTCCGGTCTCTGTATCCCACTGGGAGTTACTGTGCACAGGTCCGGTCTCCGTCTCACACTGGGAGTCACTGTGCGCAATTCCAGTGTCTCTATCACACTGGGAGTCACTGTGCACAGTTCCGGTCTCTGTATCACACTGGGAGTTACTGTGCACAGTTCCGGTCTCCGTATCACACTGGGAGTCACTGTGCACCGTTCCGGTCTCTGTATCACACTGGGAGTTACTGTACACAGTTCCGGCCTCTGTATCACACTGGGAGTCACTGTGCACAGTTCCGGTCTCTGTATCACACTGTGATTTACTGTGCACAGTTCTGGTCTCCGTATCACACTGGGAGTTACTGTGCACAGTTCTGGTGTCTATCACACTGGGAGTTACTGTGCACAGTTCCGGTCTCCGTATCACACTGGGAGTTACTGTGCACAGTTCTGGTCTCTGTATCACACTGGGAGTTACTGTGCACACTTCCTGTCTCTGTATCACACTGGGAGTCACTGTGCACAGTTCCAGTCTCAGTATCACACTGGGAGTCACTGTGCACAGGTCCAGTCTCTGTATCACACTGGGAGTCACTGCGCACAGTTCTGGTCTCTGTATCACACTGGGAGAGACTGTGCACAGTTCCGGACTCTGCATAACACTGGGAGTCACTGTGCACAGATCCGGTCTCTGTATCACACTGGGAGTCACTGTGCACAGTTCCTGTCTCCGTAGCACACTAGTAGTTATTGTGCAAAGTTCCGGACTCTGCATCACACTGGGAGTTACTGTGCACACTTCCAGTCTCTGTATCACACTGGAGTCACTGTGCACAGTTCCGATCTCTGTATCACCCTGGAGTCACTGTGCATAGTTCCGGTCTCTGTCACACTGGCAGTTACTGTGCACCGTTCCTGTATCCGTAGCACATTAGTATTTCCTGTGCACAGTCCCGGTCTCTGTATCACACTGGAAGTTACTTTGCACAGTTCCAGTCTCTGTATCACACTGAAGTCACTGTGCACAGTTCCGATCTCTGTATCACACTGGGAGTCACTGTGCATAGTTCCGGTCTCTATCACACTGGCAGTTACTGTGCACAGATCCGGTCTCCGTATCACACTGGGGGTTACTGTGCACAGGTCCGGTCTCCGTCTCATGCTGGGAGTCACTGTGCACAGTTCCAATCTCTCTATCACACTGGAGTCACTGTGCATAGTTCCGGTCTCTATCACACTGGCAGTTACTCTGCACAGTTCCTGTATCCGTAGCACATTAGTATTTCCTGTGCACAGTCCCAGTCTCTGTATCACACTGGAAGTTACTTTGCACTGTTCCACTCGCTGTATCACACTGGAAGTTACTTTGCACAGTTCGAGTCTCCGTATCACACTGGGAGTTACTGTGCACAGTCCTGTCTCTGTATCACACTAGGAGACACTGTGCACACTTCTGGTGTCTGTATCACACTGGGAGTCACTGTGCACAGTTCCGGTCTCCGTATCACACTGGGAGTCACTGTGCACAGTTCCGGTCTCTGTATCAAACTGTGATTTATTGTGCACAGTTCTGGTCTCTGTATCACACTGGGAGTTACTGTGCACACTTCCAGTCTCTGTATCACACTGGAGTCACTGTGCACAGTTCCGATCTCTGTATCACACTGGGAGTCACTGTGCACAGTTCCGGTCTCTGTATCAAACTGTGATTTATTGTGCACAGTTCTGGTCTCTGTATCACACTGGGAGTTACTGTGCACACTTCCTGTCTCTGTATCATACTGGGAGAGACTGTGCACAGTTCCGGTCTCTGTATCACACTGGGAGTCACTGTGCACAGGTCCAGTCTCTGTATCACACTGGGAGTCACTGTGCACAGTTCTGGTCTCTGTATCACACTGGGAGTCACTGTGCACAGTTCCGGACTCTGTATCACACTGGGAGTCACTGTGCACAGTTCAGGTCTCTGCATCACACTGGGAGTCACTGTGCACAGTTCCTGTCTCCGTAGCACACTAATATTTATTGTGCAAAGTTCCGGTCTCTGTATCGCACTGGGAGTTACTGTGCACAGTTCCAGTCTCTGTATCACACTGGGAGTCACTGTGCACAGTTCCGGCCTCTGTATCACACTGGGAGTTACTGTTGACAGTTCTGGTCTCTATCACACTGTGAGTTCCTGTGCACATTCCGTTCTCTGTATCAAACTTGGAGTTACTGTGCACAGTTCCCATCTCTCTATCACACTGGGAGTTACTGTGCACAGGTCCGGTCTCCGACTCACGCTGGGAGTCACTGTGCACAGGTCCAGTCTCTGCATCACACTGGAAGTTACTGTGCACAGTTCCTGTCTCTGTATCACACTGGGTGTCACTGTGCATAGTTCCGCTCTCTATCACACTGAGAGTTACTGTGCACAGGTCCAGTCTCCGTATCAAACTGGGGGTTACTGTGCACAGGTCCGGTCTCTGTATCACACTGGAAGTTACTGTGCACAGTTCCGGTCTCTGTATCACACTGGGAGTTACTGTGCACACTTCCAGTCTCTGTATCACACTGGAGTCACTGTGCACAGTTCCGATCTCTGTATCACCCTGGAGTCACTGTGCATAGTTCCGGTCTCTGTCACACTGGCAGTTACTGTGCACCGTTCCTGTATCCGTAGCACATTAGTATTTCCTGTGCACAGTCCCGGTCTCTGTATCACACTGGAAGTTACTTTGCACAGTTCCAGTCTCTGTATCACACTGAAGTCACTGTGCACAGTTCCGATCTCTGTATCACACTGGGAGTCACTGTGCATAGTTCCGGTCTCTATCACACTGGCAGTTACTGTGCACAGATCCGGTCTCCGTATCACACTGGGGGTTACTGTGCACAGGTCCGGTCTCCGTCTCATGCTGGGAGTCACTGTGCACAGTTCCAATCTCTCTATCACACTGGAGTCACTGTGCATAGTTCCGGTCTCTATCACACTGGCAGTTACTCTGCACAGTTCCTGTATCCGTAGCACATTAGTATTTCCTGTGCACAGTCCCAGTCTCTGTATCACACTGGAAGTTACTTTGCACTGTTCCACTCGCTGTATCACACTGGAAGTTACTTTGCACAGTTCGAGTCTCCGTATCACACTGGGAGTTACTGTGCACAGTCCTGTCTCTGTATCACACTAGGAGACACTGTGCACACTTCTGGTGTCTGTATCACACTGGGAGTCACTGTGCACAGTTCCGGTCTCCGTATCACACTGGGAGTCACTGTGCACAGTTCCGGTCTCTGTATCAAACTGTGATTTATTGTGCACAGTTCTGGTCTCTGTATCACACTGGGAGTTACTGTGCACACTTCCTGTCTCTGTATCATACTGGGAGAGACTGTGCACAGTTCCGGTCTCTGTATCACACTGGGAGTCACTGTGCACAGGTCCAGTCTCTGTATCACACTGGGAGTCACTGTGCACAGTTCTGGTCTCTGTATCACACTGGGAGTCACTGTGCACAGTTCCGGACTCTGTATCACACTGGGAGTCACTGTGCACAGTTCAGGTCTCTGCATCACACTGGGAGTCACTGTGCACAGTTCCTGTCTCTGTAGCACACTAATATTTATTGTGCAAAGGTCCGGTCTCTGTATCGCACTGGGAGTTACTGTGCACAGTTCCAGTCTCTGTATCACACTGGGAGTCACTGTGCACAGTTCCGGCCTCTGTATCACACTGGGAGTTACTGTGCACAGTTCTGGTCTCTATCACACTGTGAGTTCCTGTGCACATTCCGTTCTCCGAATCAAACTTGGAGTTACTGTGCACAGTTCCCATCTCTCTATCACACTATGAGTCACTGTGCATAGTTCCGGTCTCCGTATCACACTGGGAGTTACTGTGCACAGCTCCGGTCTCCGTATCACACTGGGAGTTACTGTGCACAGTTCTGGTCTCTGTATCACACTGGGAGGTACTGTGCACAATTCCTGTCTCTGTATCACACTGGGAGTCACTGTGCACAGTTCCGGTCTACGTATCACACTGGGAGTCACTGTGCACAGTGCCGGTCTCTGTATCACACTGGGAGTCACTGTGCACAGGTCCAGTCTCTGTATCACACTGGGAGTCATTGTGTACAGTTCTGGTCTCTGTATCACACTGGGAGTCACTGTGAACAGTTCCGGTCTCTGTATCACACTGGGAGTGACTGTGCACAGTTACGGTCTCCCTATCATACTGGGAGTTACTGTCACAGTTCCTGTCTCTGTATTACACTGGGAGTCACTGTGCACAGTTCCTGTCTCTGTATCACACTAGGAGTCACTGTGCACACTTCTGGTGTCTGTATCACACTGGGAGTCACTGTGTACAGTTCCAGTCTCCGTATCACTCTGGGAATTACTGTGCACAGGTCCGGACTCCGTCTCATGCTGGGAGTCACTGTGCACAGGTCCAGCCTCTGTATCACACTGGAAGTTACTGTGCACAGTTCCTGTCTCTGTATCACACTGGGTGTCACTGTGCATAGTTCCGCTCTCTATCACACTGAGAGTTACTGTGCACAGGTCCAGTCTCCGTATCACACTGGGGGTTACTGTGCACAGGTTTGGTCTCCGTCTCACACTGGGAGTCACTGTGCACAGGTCCATTCACTGTATCACACTGGGAGTCACTGTGCACTGTTCCGGTCTCTGTATCACACTGGAAGTTACTGTGCACAGTTCCGGTCTCTGTATCACACTGGTGTTACTATGCACAGTTCCTGTCTCTGAATCACATTGGGAGTCACTGTGCACCAATCTGGTCCCTGTATCACACTGGGAGTTACTGTGCACTGTTCCAGTCTCTGTATCACACTGGAAGTTACTGTGCACAGTTCCGGTCTCTGTATCACACTGGGTGTTACTATGCACAGTTCCTGTCTCTGCATCACACTGGGTGTCACTGCACAGTTCTGGTCTCTATCACACTGTGAGTTACTGTGCACATTCCGGTCTCTGTATCACACTGGGAGTCACTGTGTACAGTTCTGGTCTCTGTATCACACTGGGAGTCACTGTACACAGTTCCGGTCTCTGTATCACACTGGGAGTCACTGTGCACAGTTCCTGTCTCTGTATCACACTGGGAGTCATTGTTGCACAGTTCCGGTCTCCCTATCATACTGGGAGTTACTGTGCACAGTTCCTGTCTCTGTATTACACTGGGAGTTACTGTGCACAGTCCTGTCTCTGTATCACACTAGGAGTCACTGCTCACACTTCTGGTGTCTGTATCACACTGGGAGTCACTGTGCACAGTTCCAGTCTCCGTATCACTCTGGGAATTACTGTGCACAGGTCCAGTCGCTGTTTCACACTGGGAGTTACTGTGCAAAGTTCCGGCCTCTGTATCACACTGGGAGTCACTGTGCACAGTTCCGGTCTCTGTATCACACTGTGATTTATTGTGCACAGTTCGGGTCTCCGTATCACACTGGGAGTCACTGTGCACAGTTCCTGTCTCTGTATCACACTGGGAGATATTGTGCACAGTTCCGGTCTATGTTTCACACTGGGAGTTACTGTGCACAGTTCCGGTGTCTATCACACTGGGAGTTACTGTGCAAAGTTCCTGTCTCTGTATTACACTGGGAGTTACTGTGCACAGTCCTGTCTCTGTATCACACTAGGAGTCACTGTGCACACTTCTGGTGTCTGTATCACACTGGGAGTCACGGTGCACAGTTACAGTCTCCGTATCACACTGGGAGTTACTGTGCACAGTTCCTGTCTCTGTATTACACTGGGAGTTATTGTGCACAGTCCAGTCTCTGTATCACACTAGGAGTCACTGTGCACACTTCTGGTGTCTGTATCACACTGGGAGTCACTGTGCACAGTTCCAGTCTCCGTATCACTCTGGGAATTACTGTGCACAGGTCCAGTCGCTGTATCACACTGGGAGTTACTGTGCAAAGTTCCGGCCTCTGTATCACACTGGGAGTCACTGTGCACAGTTCCGGTCTCTATATCACACTGTGATTTATTGTGCACAGTTCGGGTCTCCGTATCACACTGGAAGTCACTGTGCACAGTTCCTGTCTCTGTATCACACTGGGAGTTACTGTGCACAGTTCCGGTCTCCGTATCACACTGGGAGTTACTGTGCACAGTTCTGGTCTCTGTATCACGCTGGGAGTTACTGTGCACACGTCCTGTCTCTGTATCACACTGGGAGAGACTGTACACAGTTCCGGTCTCTGTATCACACTGGGAGTCACTGTGCACAGGTCCAGTCTCTGTATCACACTGGGAGTCACTGTGCACAGTTAAGGTCCCTGTATCAGACTGGGAGTCACTGTGCACAGTTCCTGTCTCCGTAGCACACTAATATTTATTGTGCAAAGTTCCGGTATCTGTATCGCACTGGGAGTCACTGTGCACAGTTCCTGTCTATGTATCACACTGGGAGTCACTGTGCACAGTCCCTGTCTCTGTATCACACTGGGAGTCACTGTGCACAGTTACGGTCTCCCTATTACACTGGGAGTTACTGTGCACAGTTCCTGTCTCTGTATTACACTGGGAGTTACTGTGCACAGTTCCTGTCTCTGTATCACACTGGGAGTCACTGTGCACAGTTCTGGTCTCTGTATCACACTGGGAGTCACTGTGCACAGTTCCAGTCTCCGTGTCACTCTGGGAATTACTGTGCACAGTTCCTGTCTCTGTATCACACTGGGAGTCACTGTGCACAGTTCTGGTCTTTATAACACTGTGAGTTACTGTGCACATTCCGGTCTCTGTATCTAACTTGGAGTTACTGTGCACAGTTCCCATCTCTCTATCACACTGGGAGTTACTGTGCACAGGTCCGATCTCCGTCTCACACTGGGGGTTACTGTGCACAGGTCCGGTCTCCATCTCACGCTGGGAGTCACTGTGCACAGGTCCAGTCTCTCTATCACACTGGAAGTTACTGTGCACAGTTCCTGTCTCTGTATCACACTGGGTGTCACTGTGCATAGTTCCGCTCTCTATCACACTGAGAATTACTGTGCACAGGTCCAGTCTCCATATCAAACTGGGGGTTACTGTGCACAGTTCCGGTCTCCATATCACACTGGAAGTTACTGTGCACAGTTCCTGTCTCTGTATCACACTGGGTGTCACTGTGCATAGTTCTGCTCTCTATCTCGCTGAGAGTTACTGTGCACAGGTCCAGTCTCCATATCACACTGGGGGTTACTGTGCACAGGTCCAGTCTCCGTCTCACACTGGGAGTCACTGTGCACAGGTCCATTCACTGTATCACACTGGGAGTCACTGTGCACTGTTCCGGTCTCTGTATCACACTGGAAGTTACTGTGCACAGTTCCGGTCTCTGTATCACACTGGGTGTTACTATGCACAGTTCCTGTCTCTGCATCACACTGGGAGTCACTGTGCACCAATCTGGTCCCTGTATCACACTGGGAGTTACTATGCACTGTTCCAGTCTCTGTATCACACTGGAAGTCACTGTGCACAGTTCTGGTCTCTGTATCACACTGGGAGTCACTGTGCACAGTTCCAGTCTCCGTGTCACTCTGGGAATTACTGTGCACAGTTCCTGTCTCTGTATCACACTGGGAGTCACTGTGCACAGTTCTGGTCTTTATAACACTGTGAGTTACTGTGCACATTCCGGTCTCTGTATCTAACTTGGAGTTACTGTGCACAGTTCCCATCTCTCTATCACACTGGGAGTTACTGTGCACAGGTCCGATCTCCGTCTCACACTGGGGGTTACTGTGCACAGGTCCGGTCTCCATCTCACGCTGGGAGTCACTGTGCACAGGTCCAGTCTCTCTATCACACTGGAAGTTACTGTGCACAGTTCCTGTCTCTGTATCACACTGGGTGTCACTGTGCATAGTTCCGCTCTCTATCACACTGAGAGTTACTGTGCACAGGTCCAGTCTCCATATCAAACTGGGGGTTACTGTGCACAGTTCCGGTCTCCATATCACACTGGAAGTTACTGTGCACAGTTCCGGTCTCTGTATCACACTGGGTGTTACTATGCACAGTTCCTGTCTCTGCATCACACTGGGAGTCACTGTGCACAAATCTGGTCCCTGTATCACACTGGGAGTTACTGTGCATAGTTCCTGTCTCTGTATTACACTGGGAGTTACTGTGCACAGTGCTGTCTCTGTATCACACTGGGAGTCACTGTGCACACTTCTGGTGTCTGTATCACACTGGGAGTTACTGTGCACAGTTCCAGTCTCCGTATCACTCTGGGAATTACTGTGCACAGGTCCAGTCTCTGTATCACACTGGGAGTCACTGTGCACAGGTCCAGTCTCTGTATCACACTGGGAGTCACTGTGCACTGTTCCGGTCTCTGTATCACACTGGAAGTTACTGTGCACAGTTCCGGTCTCTGTATCACACTGGGTGTTACTATGCAAAGTTCCTGTCTCTGCATCACACTGGGAGTCACTGTGCACAAATCTGGTCCCTGTATCACACTGGGAGTTACTGTGCACTGTTCCAGTCTCTGTATCACACTGGGAGTTACAGTGCACAGTTCCGGTCTCCGTATCACACTGGGAGTCACTGTGCATCGTTCCGGTCTCTGTATCACACTGGGAGTTACTGTGCACAGTTCCGGCCTCTATCATACTGGGAGTTACTGTGCACAGTCCCTGTCTCTGTATCACACTGGGAGTGACTGTGCACAGTTCCGGTCTCCCTATCATACTGGGAGTTACTGTCACAGTTCCTGTCTCTGTATTACACTGGGAGTTACTGTGCACAGTTCCTGTCTCTGTATCACACTGGGAGTCACTGTGCACACTTCTGGTGTCTGTATCACACTGGGAGTCACTGTGTACAGTTCCAGTCTCCGTATCACTCTGGGAATTACTGTGCACAGGTCCGGACTCCGTCTCATGCTGGGAGTCACTGTGCACAGGTCCAGTCTCTGTATCACCCTGGAAGTTACTGTGCACAGTTCCTGTCTCTGTATCACACTGGGTGTCACTGTGCATAGTTCTGCTCTCTATCACACTGAGAGTTACTGTGCACAGGTCCAGTCTCCGTATCACACTGGGGGTTACTGTGCACAGGTCCGGTCTCCGTCTCACACTGGGAGTCACTGTGCACAGGTCCATTCACTGTATCACACTGGGAGTCACTGTGCACTGTTCCGGTCTCTGTATCACACTGGAAGTTACTGTGCACAGTTCCGGTCTCTGTATCACACTGGGTGTTACTATGCACAGTTCCTGTCTCTGCATCACACTGGGAGTCACTGTGCACCAATCTGGTCCCTGTATCACACTGGGAGTTACTATGCACTGTTCCAGTCTCTGTATCACACTGGAAGTTACTGTGCACAGTTCCGGTCTCTGTATCACACTGGGTGTTACTGTACACAGTTCCTGTCTCTGTATCACACTGGGAGTCACTGTGCACAGTTCCTGTCTCTGTATCACACTGGGAGTCACTGTGCACAGTTCCGGTCTCCCTATCATACTGGGCGTTACTGTGCACAGTTCCTGTCTCTGTATTACACTGGGAGTTACTGTGCACAGTCCTGTCTCTGTATCACACTAGGAGTCACTGCGCACACTTCTGGTGTCTGTATCACACTGGGAGTCACTGTGCACAGTTCCAGTCTCCGTACCACTCTGGGAATTACTGTGCACAGGTCCAGTCGCTGTTTCACACTGGGAGTTACTGTGCAAAGTTCCGGCCTCTGTATCACACTGGGAGTCACTGTGCACAGTTCCGGTCTCTGTATCACACTGTGATTTATTGTGCACAGTTCGGGTCTCCGTATCACACTGGGAGTCACTGTGCACAGTTCCTGTCTCTGTATCACACTGGGAGATATTGTGCACAGTTCCGGTCTATGTTTCACACTGGGAGTTACTGTGCACAGTTCCGGTGTCTATCACACTGGGAGTTACAGTGCAAAGTTCCTGTCTCTGTATTACACTGGGAGTTACTGTGCACAGTCCTGTCTCTGTATCACACTAGGAGTCACTGTGCACACTTCTGGTGTCTGTATCACACTGGGAGTCACTGTGCACAGTTACAGTCTCCGTATCACACTGGGAGTTACTGTGCACAGTTCCTGTCTCTGTATTACACTGGGAGTTATTGTGCACAGTTCAGTCTCTGTATCACACTTGGAGTCACTGTGCACACTTCTGGTGTCTGTATCACACTGGGAGTCACTGTGCACAGTTCCAGTCTCCGTATCACTCTGGGAATTACTGTGCTCAGGTCCAGTCGCTGTATCACACTGGGAGTTACTGTGCAAAGTTCCGGCCTCTGTATCACACTGGGAGTCACTGTGCACAGTTCCGGTCTCTGTATCACACTGTGATTTATTGTGCACAGTTCGGGTCTCCGTATCACACTGGGAGTCACTGTGCACAGTTCCTGTCTCTGTATCACACTGGGAGTTACTGTGCACAGTTCCGGTCTCCGTATCACACTGGGAGTTACTGTGCACAGTTCTGGTCTCTGTATCACACTGGGAGTTACTGTGCACACGTCCTGTCTCTGTATCACACTGGGAGAGACTGTACACAGTTCCGGTCTCTGTATCACACTGGGAGTCACTGTGCACAGGTCCAGTCTCTGTATCACACTGGGAGTCACTGTGCACAGTTCAGGTCCCTGTATCAGACTGTGAGTCACTGTGCACAGTTCCTGTCTCCGTAGCACACTAATATTTATTGTGCAAAGTTCCGGTATCTGTATCGCACTGGGAGTCACTGTGCACAGTTCCTGTCTATGTATCACACTGGGAGTCACTGTGCACAGTCCCTGTCTCTGTATCACACTGGGAGTCACTGTGCACAGTTACGGTCTCCCTATTACACTGGGAGTTACTGTGCACAGTTCCTGTCTCTGTATTACACTGGGAGTTACTGTGCACAGTTCCTGTCTCTGTATCACACTGGGAGTCACTGTGCACAGTTCTGGTCTCTGTATCACACTGGGAGTCACTGTGCACAGTTCCAGTCTCCGTGTCACTCTGGGAATTACTGTGCACAGTTCCTGTCTCTGTATCACACTGGGAGTCACTGTGCACAGTTCTGGTCTTTATAACACTGTGAGTTACTGTGCACATTCCGGTCTCTGTCTCTAACTTGGAGTTACTGTGCACAGTTCCCATCTCTCTATCACACTCAGAGTTACTGTGCACAGGTCCGGTCTCCGTCTCACACTGGGGTTTACTGTGCACAGGTCCGGTCTCCGTCTCACGCTGGGAGTCACTGTGCACAGGTCCGGTCTCTCTATCACACTGGAAGTTACTGTGCACAGTTCCTGTCTCTGTATCACACTGGGTGTCACTGTGCATAGTTCCGCTCTCTATCACACTGAGAGTTACTGTGCACAGGTCCAGTCTCCATATCAAACTGGGGGTTACTGTGCACAGTTCCGGTCTCCATATCACACTGGAAGTTACTGTGCGCAGTTCCGGTCTCTGTATCACACTGGGTGTTACTATGCACAGTTCCTGTCTCTGCATCACACTGGGAGTCACTGTGCACAAATCAGGTCCCTGTATCACAATGGGAGTTACTGTGCATAGTTCCTGTCTCTGTATTACACTGGGAGTTACTGTGCACAGTGCTGTCTCTGTATCACACTGGGAGTCACTGTGCACACTTCTGGTGTCTGTATCACACTGGGAGTCACTGTGCACAGTTCCAGTCTCCGTATCACACTGGGAATTACTGTGCACAGGTCCAGTCTCTGTATCACACTGGGAGTCACTGTGCACAGGTCCAGTCTCTGTATCACACTGGGAGTCACTGTGCACTGTTCCGGTCTCTGTATCACACTGGAAGTTACTGTGCACAGTTCCGGTCTCTGTATCACACTGGGTGTTACTATGCAAAGTTCCTGTCTCTGCACCACACTGGGAGTCACTGTGCACAAATCTGGTCCCTGTATCACACTGCGAGTTACAGTGCACAGTTCCGGTCTCCGTATCACACTGGGAGTCACTGTGCATCGTTCCGGTCTCTGTATCACACTGGGAGTTACTGTGCACAGTTCCGGCCTCTGTATCACACTGGGAGCTACTGTGCACAGTTCCGGTGTCTATCATACTGGGAGTTACTGTGCACAGTTCCTGTCTCTGCATCACACTGGGAGTCACTGTGCACCAATCTGGTCCCTGTATCACACTGGGAGTTACTGTTCACTGTTCCAGTCTCTGTATCACACTGGGAGTTACTGTGCACAGTCCCTGTCTATGTATCACACTGGGAGTCACTGTGCACAGTTCCTGTCTCTGTATCACACTGGGAGTTACTGTGCACAGTTCCTGTCTCTGTATCACACTGGGAGTCACTGTGCACAGTCTCTGTCTCTGTATCACACTAGGAGTCACTGTGCACACTTCTGGTCTCCGTATCTCACTGGGCGGTAGTGTGTACAGTTCCTGTCTCCGTATCACACTGGGAGTCACTGTGCACAGTTCCTGTCTCTGTATCACACTGGGAGATACTGTGCACAGTTCCGGTCTATGTTTCACACTGGGAGTTACTGTGCACAGTTCCTGTCTCTGTATTACACTGGGAGTTACTGTGCACAGTCCTGTCTCTGTATCACACTAGGAGTCACTGTGCACACTTCTGGTGTCTGTATCACACTGGGAGTCACTGTGCACAGTTCCAGTCTCCGTATCACTCTGGGAATTACTGTGCACAGGTCCAGTCGCTGTATCACACTGGGAGTTACTGTGCAAAGTTCCGGCCTCTGTATCACACTGGGAGTCACTGTGCACAGTTCCGGTCTCTGTATCACACTGGGAGTCACTGTGCACACTTCCTGTCTCTGTATCACACTGGGAGTCGCTGTGCACACTTCCTGTCTCTGTATCACACTGGGAGTCACTGTGCACAGTTCCGGTCTCTGTATCACACTGGGAGTCACTGTGCACAGTCCCTGTCTCTGTATCACACTGGGAGTGACTGTGCACAGTTCCGGTCTCCCTATCATACTGGGAGTTACTGTCACAGTTCCTGTCTCTGTATTACACTGGGAGTTACTGTGCACAGTGCTGTCTCTGTATCACACTAGGAGTCACTGTGCACACTTCTGGTGTCTGTATCACACTGGGAGTCACTGTGCACAGTTCCAGTCTCCGTATCACTCTGGGAATTACTGTGCACAGGTCCGGTCTCCGTCTCATGCTGGGAGTCACTGTGCACAGGTCCAGTCTCTGTATCACACTGGAAGTTACTGTGCACAGTTCCTGTCTCTGTATCACACTGGGTGTCACTGTGCATAGTTCCGCTCTCTATCACACTGAGAGTTACTGTGCACAGGTCCAGTCTCCGTATCACACTGGGGGTTACTGTGCACAAGTCCGGTCTCCGTCTCACACTGGGATTCACTGTGCACAGGTCCATTCACTGTATCACACTGGGAGTCACTGTGCACTGTTCCGGTCTCTGTATCACACTGGATGTTACTGTGCACAGTTCCGGTCTCTGTATCACACTGGGTGTTACTATGCACAGTTCCTGTCTCTGCATCACACTGGGTGTCACTGCATAGTTCTGGTCTCTATCACACTGTGAGTTACTGTGCACATTCCGGTCTCTGTATCACACTGGGAGTCACTGTGTACAGTTCTGGTCTCTGTATCACACTGGGAGTCAATGTGCACAGTTCCGGTCTCTGTATCACACTGGGAGTTACTGTGCACAGTTCCTGTCTCTGTATCACACTGGGAGTCATTGTTGCACAGTTCCGGTCTCCCTATCATACTGGGAGTTACTGTGCACAGTTCCTGTCTCTGTATTACACTGGGAGTTACTGTGCACAGTCCTGTCTCTGTATCACACTAGGAGTCACTGTGCACACTTCTGGTGTCTGTATCACACTGGGAGTCACTGTGCACAGTTCCTGTCTCCGTATCACTCTGGGAATTACTGTGCACAGGTCCAGTCGCTGTATCACACTGGGAGTTACTGTGCAAAGTTCCGGCCTCTGTATCACACTGGGAGTCACTGTGCACAGTTCCGGTCTCTGTATCACACTGTGATTTATTGTGCACAGTTCGGGTCTCCGTATCACACTGGGAGTCACTGTGCACAGTTCCTGTCTCTGTATCACACTGGGAGATATTGTGCACAGTTCCGGTCTATGTTACACACTGGGAGTTACTGTGCACAGTTCCGGTGTCTATCACACTGGGAGTTACTGTGCACAGTTCCTGTCTCTGTATTACACTGGGAGATACTGTGCACAGTCCTGTCTCCGTATCACTCTGGGAATTACTGTGCACAGGTCCAGTCTCTGTATCACACTGGGAGTTACTGTGCAAAGTTCCGGTCTCTGCATCACACTGGGAGTCACTGTGTACAGTTCTGGTCTATGTATCACACTGGGAGTCACTGTGCACAGTTCCGGTCTCTGTATCACACTAGGAGTCACTGTGCACACTTCTGGTGTCTGTATCACACTGGGAATCACTGTGCACAGTTACAGTCTCCGTATCACACTGGGAGTTACTGTGCACAGTTCCTGTCTCTGTATTACACTGGGAGTTACTGTGCACAGCCCTGTCTCTGTATCACACTAGGAGTCACTGTGCACACTTCTGGTGTCTGTATCACACTGGGAGTCACTGTGCACAGTTCCAGTCTCCGTATCACACTGGGAATTACTGTGCACTGTTCCGGTCTCCGTATCACGCTGGGAGTTACTGTACACAGGTCCAGTCGCTGTATCACACTGGGACTTACTGTGCAAAGTTCCGGCCTCTGTATCACACTGGGAGTCACTGTGCACAGTTCCGGTCTCTGTATCACACTGTGATTTATTGTGCACAGTATCGGGTCTCCGTATCACACTGGGAGACACTGTGCACAGTTCCTGTCTCTGTATCACACTGGGAGTTACTGTGCACAGTTCCGGTCTCAGTATCACACTGGGAGTTACTGTGCACAGTTCCGGTCTCCGTATCACACTGGGAGTTACTGTGCACAGTTCTGGTCTCTGTATCACACTGGGAGTTACTGTGCACACTTCCTGTCTCTGTATCACACTGGGAGAGACTGTGCACAGTCCCTGTCTATGTATCACACTGGGAGTCACTGTGCACAGTTCCTGTCTCTGTATCACACTGGGAGTTACTGTGCACAGTTCCGGTCTCTGTATCACACTGGGAGTCACTGTGCACAGTCTCTGTCTCTGTATCACACTGGGAGTTACTGTGCACAGTTCCGGTCTCTGTATCACACTAGGAGTCACTGTGCACACTTCTGTTCTTCGTATCTCACTGGGCGGTACTGTGTACAGTTCCTGTCTCCGTATCACACTGGGAGTAACTGTGCACAGTTCCTGTCTCTGTATCACACTGGGAGATACTGTGCACAGTTCCGGTCTATGTTTCACACTGGGAGTTACTGTGCACAGTTCCTGTCTCTGTATTACACTGGGAGTTACTGTGCACAGTCCTGTCTCTGTATCACACTAGGAGTCACTGTGCACACTTCTGGTGTCTGTATCACACTGGGAGTCACTGTGCACAGTTCCAGTCTCCGTATCACTCTGGGAATTACTGTGCACAGGTCCAGTCGCTGTATCACACTGGGAGTTACTGTGCAAAGTTCCGGCCTCTGTATCACACTGGGAGTCACTGTGCACAGTTCCGGTCTCTGTATTCACACTGGGAGTCACTGTGCACACTTCCTGTCTCTGTATCACACTGGGAGTCACTGTGCACACTTCCTGTCTCTGTATCACACTGGGAGTCACTGTGCACAGTTCCGGTCTCTGTATCACACTGGGAGTCACTGTGCACAGTCCCTGTCTCCGTATCACACTGGGAGTGACTGTGCACAGTTCCGGTCTCCCTATCATACTGGGAGTTACTGTCACAGTTCCTGTCTCTGTATTACACTGGGAGTTACTGTGCACAGTGCTGTCTCTGTATCACACTAGGAGTCACTGTGCACACTTCTGGTGTCTGTATCACTTTGGGAGTCACTGTGCACAGTTCCAGTCTCCGTATCACTCTGGGAATTACTGTGCACAGTTCCGGTCTCTGTATCACACTAGGAGTCACTGTGCACACTTCTGTTCTTCGTATCTCACTGGGCGGTACTGTGTACAGTTCCTGTCTCCGTATCACACTGGGAGTAACTGTGCACAGTTCCTGTCTCTGTATCACACTGGGAGATACTGTGCACAGTTCCGGTCTATGTTTCACACTGGGAGTTACTGTGCACAGTTCCTGTCTCTGTATTACACTGGGAGTTACTGTGCACAGTCCTGTCTCTGTATCACACTAGGAGTCACTGTGCACACTTCTGGTGTCTGTATCACACTGGGAGTCACTGTGCACAGTTCCAGTCTCCGTATCACTCTGGGAATTACTGTGCACAGGTCCAGTCGCTGTATCACACTGGGAGTTACTGTGCAAAGTTCCGGCCTCTGTATCACACTGGGAGTCACTGTGCACAGTTCCGGTCTCTGTATTCACACTGGGAGTCACTGTGCACACTTCCTGTCTCTGTATCACACTGGGAGTCACTGTGCACACTTCCTGTCTCTGTATCACACTGGGAGTCACTGTGCACAGTTCCGGTCTCTGTATCACACTGGGAGTCACTGTGCACAGTCCCTGTCTCCGTATCACACTGGGAGTGACTGTGCACAGTTCCGGTCTCCCTATCATACTGGGAGTTACTGTCACAGTTCCTGTCTCTGTATTACACTGGGAGTTACTGTGCACAGTGCTGTCTCTGTATCACACTAGGAGTCACTGTGCACACTTCTGGTGTCTGTATCACTTTGGGAGTCACTGTGCACAGTTCCAGTCTCCGTATCACTCTGGGAATTACTGTGCACAGGTCCGGTCTCCGTCTCATGCTGGGAGTCACTGTGCACAGGTCCAGTCTCTGTATCACACTGGAAGTTACTGTGCACAGTTCCTGTCTCTGTATCACACTGGGTGTCACTGTGCATAGTTCCGCTCTCTATCACACTGAGAGTTACTGTGCACAGGTCCAGTCTCCGTATCACACTGGGGGTTACTGTGCACAGGTCCGGTCTCCGTCTCACACTGGGATTCACTGTGCACAGGTCCATTCACTGTATCACACTGGGAGTCACTGTGCACTGTTCCGGTCTCTGTATCACACTGGAAGTTACTGTGCACAGTTCCGGTCTCTGTATCACACTGGGTGTTACTATGCACAGTTCCTGTCTCTGCATCACACTGGGTGTCACTGCATAGTTCTGGTCTCTATCACACTGTGAGTTACTGTGCACATTCCGGTCTCTGTATCACACTGGGAGTCACTGTGTACAGTTCTGGTCTCTGTATCACCCTGGGAGTCAATGTGCACAGTTCCGGTCTCTGTATCACACTGGGAGTCACTGTGCACAGTCTCTGTCTCTGTATCACACTAGGAGTCACTGTGCACACTTCTGGTCTCCGTATCTCACTGGGCGGTAGTGTGTACAGTTCCTGTCTCCGTATCACACTGGGAGTCACTGTGCACAGTTCCTGTCTCTGTATCACACTGGGAGATACTGTGCACAGTTCCGGTCTATGTTTCACACTGGGAGTTACTGTGCACAGTTCCTGTCTCTGTATTACACTGGGAGTTACTGTGCACAGTCCTGTCTCTGTATCACACTAGGAGTCACTGTGCACACTTCTGGTGTCTGTATCACACTGGGAGTCAGTGTGCACAGTTCCAGTCTCCGTATCACTCTGGGAATTACTGTGCACAGGTCCAGTCGCTGTATCACACTGGGAGTTACTGTGCAAAGTTCCGGCCTCTGTATCACACTGGGAGTCACTGTGCACAGTTCCGGTCTCTGTATCACACTGGGAGTCACTGTGCACACTTCCTGTCTCTGTATCACACTGGGAGTCACTGTGCACAGTTCCGGTCTCTGTATCACACTGGAAGTTACTGTGCACAGTTCCTGTCTCTGTATCACACTGGGTGTCACTGTGCATAGTTCCGCTCTCTATCACACTGAGAGTTACTGTGCACAGGTCCAGTCTCCGTATCACACTGGGGGTTACTGTGCACAGGTCCGGTCTCCGTCTCACACTGGGATTCACTGTGCACAGGTCCATTCACTGTATCACACTGGGAGTCACTGTGCACTGTTCCGGTCTCTGTATCACACTGGAAGTTACTGTGCACAGTTCCGGTCTCTGTATCACACTGGGTGTTACTATGCACAGTTCCTGTCTCTGCTTCACACTGGGTGTCACTGCATAGTTCTGGTCTCTATCACACTGTGAGTTACTGTGCACATTCCGGTCTCTGTATCACACTGGGAGTCACTGTGTACAGTTCTGGTCTCTGTATCACACTGGGAGTCAATGTGCACAGTTCCGGTCTCTGTATCACACTGGGAGTTACTGTGCACAGTTCCTGTCTCTGTATCACACTGGGAGTCATTGTTGCACAGTTCCGGTCTCCCTATCATACTGGGAGTTACTGTGCACAGTTCCTGTCTCTGTATCACACTAGGAGTCACTGTGCACACTTCTGGTGTCTGTATCACACTGGGAGTCACTGTGCACAGTTCCTGTCTCTGCATCACACTGGGAGTCACTGTGCACCAATCTGGTCCCTGTATCACACTGGGAGTTACTATGCACTGTTCCAGTCTCTGTATCACACTGGAAGTTACTGTGCACAGTTCCGGTCTCTGTATCACACTGGGTGTTACTGTACACAGTTCCTGTCTCTGTATCACACTGGGAGTCACTGTGCACAGTTCCTGTCTCTGTATCACACTGGGAGTCACTGTGCACAGTTCCGGTCTCCCTATCATACTGGGCGTTACTGTGCACAGTTCCTGTCTCTGTATTACACTGGGAGTTACTGTGCACAGTCCTGTCTCTGTATCACACTAGGAGTCACTGTGCACACTTCTGGTGTCTGTATCACACTGGGAGTCACTGTGCACAGTTCCTGTCTCCGTATCACTCTGGGAATTACTGTGCACAGGTCCAGTCGCTGTATCACACTGGGAGTTACTGTGCAAAGTTCCGGCCTCTGTATCACACTGGGAGTCACTGTGCACAGTTCCGGTCTCTGTATCACACTGTGATTTATTGTGCACAGTTCGGGTCTCCGTATCACACTGGGAGTCACTGTGCACAGTTCCTGTCTCTGTATCACACTGGGAGATATTGTGCACAGTTCCGGTCTATGTTTCACACTGGGAGTTACTGTGCACAGTTCCGGTGTCTATCACACTGGGAGTTACTGTGCACAGTTCCTGTCTCTGTATTACACTGGGAGATACTGTGCACAGTCCTGTCTCCGTATCACTCTGGGAATTACTGTGCACAGGTCCAGTCTCTGTATCACACTGGGAGTTACTGTGCAAAGTTCCGGTCTCTGCATCACACTGGGAGTCACTGTGTACAGTTCTGGTCTATGTATCACACTGGGAGTCACTGTGCACAGTTCCGGTCTCTGTATCACACTAGGAGTCACTGTGCACACTTCTGGTGTCTGTATCACACTGGGAATCACTGTGCACAGTTACAGTCTCCGTATCACACTGGGAGTTACTGTGCACAGTTCCTGTCTCTGTATTACACTGGGAGTTACTGTGCACAGCCCTGTCTCTGTATCACACTAGGAGTCACTGTGCACACTTCTGGTGTCTGTATCACACTGGGAGTCACTGTGCACAGTTCCAGTCTCCGTATCACTCTGGGAATTACTGTGCACAGGTCCAGTCGCTGTATCACACTGGGACTTACTGTGCAAAGTTCCGTCCTCTGTATCACACTGGGAGTCACTGTGCACAGTTCCGGTCTCTGTATCACACTGTGATTTATTGTGCACAGTATCGGGTCTCCGTATCACACTGGGAGACACTGTGCACAGTTCCTGTCTCTGTATCACACTGGGAGTTACTGTGCACAGTTCCGGTCTCAGTATCACACTGGGAGTTACTGTGCACAGTTCCGGTCTCCGTATCACACTGGGAGTTACTGTGCACAGTTCTGGTCTCTGTATCACACTGGGAGTTACTGTGCACACTTCCTGTCTCTGTATCACACTGGGAGAGACTGTGCACAGTCCCTGTCTATGTATCACACTGGGAGTCACTGTGCACAGTTCCTGTCTCTGTATCACACTGGGAGTTACTGTGCACAGTTCCTGTCTCTGTATCACACTGGGAGTCACTGTACACAGTTCCTGTCTCTGTATCACACTGGGAGTTACTGTGCACAGTTCCTGTCTCTGTATCACACTAGGAGTCACTGTGCACACTTCTGTTCTTCGTATCTCACTGGGCGGTACTGTGTACAGTTCCTGTCTCCGTATCACACTGGGAGTCACTGTGCACAGTTCCTGTCTCTGTATCACACTGGGAGATACTGTGCACAGTTCCGGTCTATGTTTCACACTGGGAGTTACTGTGCACAGTTCCTGTCTCTGTATTACACTGGGAGTTACTGTGCACAGTCCTGTCTCTGTATCACACTAGGAGTCACTGTGCACACTTCTGGTGTCTGTATCACACTGGGAGTCACTGTGCACAGTTCCAGTCTCCGTATCACTCTGGGAATTACTGTGCACAGGTCCAGTCGCTGTATCACACTGGGAGTTACTGTGCAAAGTTCCGGCCTCTGTATCACACTGGGAGTCACTGTGCACAGTTCCGGTCTCTGTATCACACTGGGAGTCACTGTGCACACTTCCTGTCTCTGTATCACACTGGGAGTCACTGTGCACACTTCCTGTCTCTGTATCACACTGGGAGTCACTGTGCACAGTTCCGGTCTCTGTATCACACTGGGAGTCACTGTGCACAGTCCCTGTCTCTGTATCACACTGGGAGTGACTGTGCACAGTTCCGGTCTCCCTATCATACTGGGAGTTACTGTCACAGTTCCTGTCTCTGTATTACACTGGGAGTTACTGTGAACAGTGCTGTCTCTGTATCACACTAGGAGTCACTGTGCACACTTCTGGTGTCTGTATCACACTGGGAGTCACTGTGCACAGTTCCAGTCTCCGTATCACTCTGGGAATTACTGTGCACAGGTCCGGTCTCCGTCTCATGCTGGGAGTCACTGTGCACAGGTCCAGTCTCTGTATCACACTGGAAGTTACTGTGCACAGTTCCTGTCTCTGTATCACACTGGGTGTCACTGTGCATAGTTCCGCTCTCTATCACACTGAGAGTTACTGTGCACAGGTCCAGTCTCCGTATCACACTGGGGGTTACTGTGCACAGGTCCGGTCTCCGTCTCACACTGGGATTCACTGTGCACAGGTCCATTCACTGTATCACACTGGGAGTCACTGTGCACTGTTCCGGTCTCTATATCACACTGGAAGTTACTGTGCACAGTTCCGGTCTCTGTATCACACTTGGTGTTACTATGCACAGTTCCTGTCTCTGCATCACACTGGGTGTCACTGCATAGTTCTGGTCTCTATCACACTGTGAGTTACTGTGCACATTCCGGTCTCTGTATCACACTGGGAGTCACTGTGTACAGTGCTGGTCTCTGTATCACACTGGGAGTTACTGTGCACAGTCCTGTCTCTGTATCACACTAGGAGTCACTGTGCACACTTCTGGTGTCTGTATCACACTGGGAGTCACTGTGCACAGTTCCTGTCTCCGTATCACTCTGGGAATTACTGTGCACAGGTCCAGTCGCTGTATCACACTGGGAGTTACTGTGCAAAGTTCCGGCCTCTGTATCACACTGGGAGTCACTGTGCACAGTTCCGGTCTCTGTATCACACTGTGATTTATTGTGCACAGTTCGGGTCTCCGTATCACACTGGGAGTCACTGTGCACAGTTCCTGTCTCTGTATCACACTGGGAGATATTGTGCACAGTTCCGGTCTATGTTTCACACTGGGAGTTACTGTGCACAGTTCCGGTGTCTATCACACTGGGAGTTACTGTGCACAGTTCCTGTCTCTGTATTACACTGGGAGATACTGTGCACAGTCCTGTCTCCGTATCACTCTGGGAATTACTGTGCACAGGTCCAGTCTCTGTATCACACTGGGAGTTACTGTGCAAAGTTCCGGTCTCTGCATCACACTGGGAGTCACTGTGTACAGTTCTGGTCTATGTATCACACTGGGAGTCACTGTGCACAGTTCCGGTCTCTGTATCACACTAGGAGTCACTGTGCACAGTTCCGGTCTCCGTATCACACTGGGAGTTACTGTGCACAGTTCCGGTCTCTGTATCACACTAGGAGTCACTGTGCACACTTCTGGTGTCTGTATCACACTGGGAATCACTGTGCACAGTTACAGTCTCCGTATCACACTGGGAGTTACTGTGCACAGTTCCTGTCTCTGTATTACACTGGGAGTTACTGTGCACAGCCCTGTCTCTGTATCACACTAGGAGTCACTGTGCACACTTCTGGTGTCTGTATCACACTGGGAGTCACTGTGCACAGTTCCAGTCTCGGTATCACTCTGGGAATTACTGTGCACAGGTCCAGTCGCTGTATCACACTGGGACTTACTGTGCAAAGTTCCGGCCTCTGTATCACACTGGGAGTCACTGTGCACAGTTCCGGTCTCTGTATCACACTGTGATTTATTGTGCACAGTATCGGGTCTCCGTATCACACTGGGAGACACTGTGCACAGTTCCTGTCTCTGTATCACACTGGGAGTTACTGTGCACAGTTCCTGTCTCAGTATCACACTGGGAGTCACTGTGCACAGTCCCTGTCTCCGTATCACACTGGGAGTTACTGTGCACAGTTCTGGTCTCTGTATCACACTGGGAGTTACTGTGCACAGTTCCTGTCTCTGTATCAAACTGGGTGTCACTGTGCATAGTTCCGCTCTCTATCACACTGAGATTTACTGTGCACAGGTCCAGTCTCCGTATCACACTGGGGGTTACTGTGCACAGGTCCGGTCTCCGTCTCACACTGGGATTCACTGTGCACAGGTCCATTCACTGTATCACACTGGGAGTCACTGTGCACTGTTCCGGTCTCTATATCACACTGGAAGTTACTGTGCACAGTTCCGGTCTCTGTATCACACTTGGTGTTACTATGCACAGTTCCTGTCTCTGCATCACACTGGGTGTCACTGCATAGTTCTGGTCTCTATCACACTGTGAGTTACTGTGCACATTCCGGTCTCTGTATCACACTGGGAGTCACTGTGTACAGTTCTGGTCTCTGTATCACACTGGGAGTTACTGTGCACAGTCCTGTCTCTGTATCACACTAGGAGTCACTGTGCACACTTCTGGTGTCTGTATCACACTGGGAGTCACTGTGCACAGTTCCTGTCTCCGTATCACTCTGGGAATTACTGTGCACAGGTCCAGTCGCTGTATCACACTGGGAGTTACTGTGCAAAGTTCCGGCCTCTGTATCACACTGGGAGTCACTGTGCACAGTTCCGGTCTCTGTATCACACTGTGATTTATTGTGCACAGTTCGGGTCTCCGTATCACACTGGGAGTCACTGTGCACAGTTCCTGTCTCTGTATCACACTGGGAGATATTGTGCACAGTTCCGGTCTATGTTTCACACTGGGAGTTACTGTGCACAGTTCCGGTGTCTATCACACTGGGAGTTACTGTGCACAGTTCCTGTCTCTGTATTACACTGGGAGATACTGTGCACAGTCCTGTCTCCGTATCACTCTGGGAATTACTGTGCACAGGTCCAGTCTCTGTATCACACTGGGAGTTACTGTGCAAAGTTCCGGTCTCTCCATCACACTGGGAGTCACTGTGTACAGTTCTGGTCTATGTATCACACTGGGAGTCACTGTGCACAGTTCCGGTCTCTGTATCACACTAGGAGTCACTGTGCACACTTCTGGTGTCTGTATCACACTGGGAATCACTCTGCACAGTTACAGTCTCCGTATCACACTGGGAGTTACTGTGCACAGTTCCTGTCTCTGTATTACACTGGGAGTTACTGTGCACAGCCCTGTCTCTGTATCACACTAGGAGTCACTGTGCACACTTCTGGTGTCTGTATCACACTGGGAGTCACTGTGCACAGTTCCAGTCTCGGTATCACTCTGGGAATTACTGTGCACAGGTCCAGTCGCTGTATCACACTGGGACTTACTGTGCAAAGTTCCGGCCTCTGTATCACACTGGGAGTCACTGTGCACAGTTCCGGTCTCTGTATCACACTGTGATTTATTGTGCACAGTATCGGGTCTCCGTATCACACTGGGAGACACTGTGCACAGTTCCTGTCTCTGTATCACACTGGGAGTTACTGTGCACAGTTCCTGTCTCAGTATCACACTGGGAGTCACTGTGCACAGTTCCGGTCTCCGTATCACACTGGGAGTTACTGTGCAGAGTTCTGGTCTCTGTATCACACTGGGAGTTACTGTGCACACTTCCTGTCTCTGTATCACACTGGGAGAGACTGTGCACAGTTCCGGTCTCTGTATCACACTGGGAGTCACTGTGCACAGGTCCAGTCTCTGTATCACACTGGGAGTCACTGTGCACAGTTCAGGTCTCTGTATCACACTGGGAGTCACTGTGCACAGTTCCTGTCTCCGTAGCACACTAATATTTATTGTGCAAAGTTACGGTCTCTGTATCGCACTGGGAGTCACTGTGCACAGTTCCTGTCTATGTATCACACTGGGAGTCACTGTGCACAGTCCCTGTCTCTGTATCACACTGGGAGTCCCTGTGCACAGTTACGGTCTCCCTATTACACTGGGAGTTACTGTGCACAGTTCCTGTCTCTTTATTACACTGGGTGTTATTGTGCACAGTTCCTGTCTCTGTATCACACTGGGAGTCACTGTGCACAGTTCTGGTCTCTGTATCACACTGGGAGTCACTGTGCACAGTTCCAGTCTCCGTGTCACTCTGGGAATTACTGTGCACAGTTCCTGTCTCTGTATCACACTGTGGAGTCACTGTGCACAGGTCCGGTCTCCGTCTCACACTGGGGGTTCCTGTGCACAGGTCCGGTCTCCGTCTCACGCTGGGAGTCACTGTGCACAGGTCCAGTCTCTCTATCACACTGGAAGTTACTGTGCATAGTTCCTGTCTCTGTATCACACTGGGTGTCACTGTGCATAGTTCCGCTCTCTATCACACTGAGAGTTACTGTGCACAGGTCCAGTCTCCGTATCAAACTGGGGGTTACTGTGCACAGGTCCGGTCTCTGTATCACACTGGAAGTTACTGTGCACAGTTCCGGTCTCTGTATCACACTGGGTGTTACTATGCACAATTCCTGTCTCTGCATCACACTGGGAGTCACTGTGCACAAATCTGGTCCCTGTATCACACTGGGAGTTACTGTGCAATGTTCCAGTCTCTGTATCACACTGGGAGTTACAGTGCACAGTGCCGGTCTCCGTATCACACTGGGAGTCACTGTGCATCGTTCCGGTCTCTGTATCACACTGGGAGTTACTGAGCACAGTTCCGGCCTCTGTATCACACTGGGAGTTACTGTGCACAGTTCCGGTGTCTATCATACTGGGAGTTACTGTGCACAGTTCCGGTCTCCGTATCACACTGGGAGTTACTGTGCACAGTTCTGGTCTCTGTATCACACTGGGAGTTACTGTGCACAATTCCTGTCTCTGTATCACACTGGGAGTCACTGTGCACAGTTCTGGTCTCTGTATCACACTGGGAGTCACTGTGCACAGGTCCAGTCTCTGTATCACACTGGGAGTCACTGTGTACAGTTCTGGTCTCTGTAGCACACTGGGAATCACTGTGCACAGTTCCGGTCTCCCTATCACACTGGGAGTCACTGTGCACAGTCCCTGTCTCTGTATCACACTGTGAGTGACTGTGCACAGTTCCGGTCTCCCTATCACAGTGGGAGTTACTGTGCACAGTTCCTGTCTCTGTATTACACTGGGAGTTACTGTGCACAGTGCTGTCTCTGTATCACACTAGGAGTCACTGTGCACACTTCTGGTGTCTGTATCACACTGGGAGGCACTGTGCACAGTTCCAGCCTCCGTATCACTCTGGGAATTACTGTGCACAGGTCCAATCTCTGTCTCACACTGGGAGTCAGTGTGCACAGGTCCAGTCTCTGTATCACACTGGGAGTCACTGTGCACTGTTCCGGTCTCTGTATCACACTGGAAGTTACTGTGCACAGTTCCGGTCTCTGTATCACACTGGGTGTTACTATGCAAAGTTCCTGTCTCTGCATCACACTGGGAGTCACTGTGCACAAATCTGGTCCCTGTATCACACTGGGAGTCACTGTGCACAGTTCCAGTCTCCGTATCACACTGGGAATTACTGTGCACAGTTCCTGTCTCTGTATCACACTGGGTGTCACTGTGCACAGTTCTGGTCTCTGTATCACACTGTGATTTATTGTGCACAGTTCGGGTCTCCGTATCACACTGGGAGTCACTGTGCACAGTTCCTGTCTCTGTATCACACTGGGAGATACTGTGCACAGTTCCAGTCTATGTTTCACACTGGGAGTTACTGTGCACAGTTCCGGTGTCTATCACACTGGGAGTTACTGTGCACAGTTCCGGTCTCCGTATCACACTGGGAGTTACTGTGCACAGTTCTGGTCTCTGTATCACACTGGGAGAGACTGTGCACAGTTCCGGTCTCTGTATCACACTGGGAGTCACTATGCACAGGTCCAGTCTCTGTATTTCACTGGGAGTCACTGTGCATAGTTCTGGTCTCTGTATCACACTGGGAGTCACTGTGCACAGTTCCCCACTCTCTATCACACTGGGAGTCACTGTGCACAGTTCCGGTCTCTGTATCACACTGGGTGTCACTGTGCACAGTTCCTGTCTCCGTAGCACACTAGTAGTTATTGTGCAACGTTCCGGTCTCTGTATCACACTGGGAGTTACTGTGCACAGTTCCAGTCTCCCTATCATACTGGGAGTTTCTGTGCACAGTTCCTGTCTATGTATTACACTGGGAGTTACTGTGCACAGTCCTGTCTCTGTATCACACTAGGAGTCACTGCGCACAGTTCTGGTGTCTGTATCACACTGGGAGTCACTGTGCACACTTCCAGTCTCCGTATCACTCTGGGAATTACTGTGCACAGGTCCAGTCTCTGTATCACACTGGGTGTCACTGTGCACAATTCCGTTCTCTGCATCACACTGTGATTTACTGTGCACAGTTCCGGTCTCCGTATCACACTGGGAGTCACTGTGCACAGTTCCGGACTCTGTATCACACTGCGAGTCACTGTGCACAGTTCAGGTCTCTGTATCACACTGGGAGTCACTGTGCACAGTTCCTGTCTCCGTAGCACACTAATATTTATTGTGCAAAGTTCCGGTCTCTGTATCACACTGGGAGTTACTGTCCACAGTTCTGGTGTCTATCACACTGGGAGTTACTGTGCACAGTTCCAGTCTCTGTATCACACTGGGAGTTACTGTGCACAGTTCCAGTCTCTGTATCACACTGGGAGTCACTGTGCTCAGGTCCAGTCTCTGTATCACACTGGGAGTCAGTGTGCACAGTTCTGGTCTCTGTATCACACTGGGAGTCACTGTGCACAGTTCCGGACTCTGTATCACACTGGGAGTCACTGTGCACAGTTCAGGTCTCTGTATCACACTGGGAGTCACTGTGCACAGTTCCTGCCTCTGTAGCACACTAATATTTATTGTGCAAAGTTCCGGTCTCTGTATCACACTGGGAGTTACTGTGCACAGTTCCAGTCTCTGTATCACACTGGGATCACTGTGCACAGTTCCTGTCTCTGTATCACACTGGGAGTCACTGTGCACAGTCCCTGTCTCTGTATCACACTGGGAGTCACTGTGCACAGTTCCGGTCTCTGTATCACACTGGGAGTCACTGTGCATAGTTTCGGTCTCTATCACACTGGGAGTTACTGTGCACAGTTCCGGTCTCCGTATCACACTGGGAGTCACTGTGCACAGTTCCGGTCTCAGTATCACACTGTGATTTATTGTGCACAGTTCTGGTCTCCGTATCACACTGGGAGTCACTGTGCACAGTTACTGTCTCTGTATCACACAGGGAGATATGGGAGATACTGTGCACAGTTCCGGTCTCTGTATCACACTGGGAGTTACTGTGCACAGTTCCAGTGTCTATCACACTGGGAGTTACTGTGCACACTTCTGGTCTCCGTATCACACTGGGAGTTACTGTGCACAGTTCTGGTCTCTGTATCACACTGGGAGTTACTGTGCACACTTCCTGTCTCTGTATCACACTGGGAGAGACTGTGCACAGTTCCGGTCTCTGTATCACACTGGGAGTCACTGTGCTCAGGTCCAGTCTCTGTATCACACTGGGAGTCAGTGTGCACAGTTCTGGTCTCTGTATCACACTGGGAGTTATTGTGCACAGTTCCGGACTCTGTATCACACTGGGAGTCACTGTGCACAGTTCAGGTCTCTTTATCACACTGGGAGTCACTGTGCACAGTTCCTGCCTCCGTAGCACACTAATATTTATTGTGCAAAATTCCGGTCTCTGTATCACACTCCGAGTTACTGTGCACAGTTCCAGTCTCTGTATCACACTGGGAGTCACTGTGCACAGTCCGTGTCTCTGTATCACACTGGGAGTCACTGTGCACAGTTCCGGTCTCTGTATCACACTGGGAGTCACTGTGTGTAGTTCCGTTCTCTATCACACTGGGAGTTACTGTGCACAGCTCCGGTCTCCGTATCACACTGGGGGTTACTGTGCACAGGTCCGGTCTCCGTCTCACGCTGGGAGTCACTGTGCCCAGGTCCAGTCTCTGTATCACACTGGGAGTCACTGTGCACAGTTCCGGTCTCTGTATCACACTGGAAGTTACTGTGCACAGTTCCAGTCTCCGTATCACACTGGGAGTCACTGTGCACAGTTCCTGCCTCCGTAGCACACTAATATTTATTGTGCAAAGTTCCGGTCTCTGTATCACACTCCGAGTTACTGTGCACAGTTCCAGTCTCTGTATCACACTGGGAGTCACTGTGCACAGTCCGTGTCTCTGTATCACACTGGGAGTCACTGTGCACAGTTCCGGTCTCTGTATCACACTGGGAGTCACTGTGTGTAGTTCCGGTCTCTATCACACTGGGAGTTACTGTGCAAAGCTCCGGTCTCCGTATCACACTGGGGGTTACTGTGCACAGGTCCGGTCTCCGTCTCACACTGGGAGTCACTGTGCACAGGTCCAGTCTCTGTATCACACTGGGAATCACTGTGCACAGTTCCGGTCTCCCTATCACACTGGGAGTCACTGTGCACAGTCCCTGTCTCTGTATCACACTGGGAGTGACTGTGCACAGTTCCGGTCTCCCTATCACACTGGGAGTTACTGTGCACAGTTCCTGTCTCTGTATTACACTGGGAGTTACTGTGCACAGTGCTGTCTCTGTATCACACTAGGAGTCACTGTGCACACTTCTGGTGTCTGTATCACACTGGGAGTCACTGTGCACAGTTCCAGTCTCCGTATCACTCTGGGAATTACTGTGCACAGGTCCAGTCTCTGTCTCACACTGGGAGTCAGTGTGCACAGGTCCAGTCTCTGTATCACACTGGGAGTCACTGTGCACTGTTCCGGTCTCTGTATCACACTGGAAGTTACTGTGCACAGTTCCGGTCTCTGTATCACACTGGGTGTTACTATGCAAAGTTCCTGTCTCTGCATCACACTGGGAGTCACTGTGCACAAATCTGGTCCCTGTATCACACTGGGAGTCACTGTGCACAGTTCCAGTCTTCTTATCACACTGGGAATTACTGTGCACAGTTCCTGTCTCTGTATCACACTGGGTGTCACTGTGCACAGTTCTGGTCTCTGTATCACACTGTGATTCATTGTGCACAGTTCGGGTCTCCGTATCACACTGGGAGTCACTGTGCACAGTTCCTGTCTCTGTATCACACTGGGAGATACTGTGCACAGTTCCAGTCTATGTTTCACACTGGGAGTTACTGTGCACAGTTCCGGTGTCTATCACACTGGGAGTTACTGTGCACAGTTCCGGTCTCCGTATCACACTGGGAGTTACTGTGCACAGTTCTGGTCTCTGTATCACACTGGGAGTTACTGTGCACACTTCCTGTCTCTGTATCACACTGGGAGAGACTGTGCACAGTTCCGGTCTCTGTATCACACTGGGAGTCACTATGCACAGGTCCAGTCTCTGTATTTCACTGGGAGTCACTGTGCATAGTTCTGGTCTCTGTATCACAATGGGAGTCACTGTGCACAGTTCCGCACTCTGTATCACACTGGGAGTCACTGTGCACAGTTCCGGTCTCTGTATCACACTGGGAGTCACTGTGCACAGTTCCTGTCTCCGTAGCACACTAGTAGTTATTGTGCAACGTTCCGGTCTCTGTATCACACTGGGAGTTACTGTGCACAGTTCCAGTCTCCCTATCATACTGGGAGTTACTGTGCACAGTCCTGTCTCTGTATCACACTAGGAGTCACTGTGCACAGTTCTGGTGTCTGTATCACACTGGGAGTCACTGTGCACACTTCCAGTCTCCGTATCACTCTGGGAATTACTGTGCACAGGTCCAGTCTCTGTATCACACTGGGTGTCACTGTGCACAATTCCGTTCTCTGCATCACACTGTGATTTACTGTGCACAGTTCCGGTCTCCGTATCACACTGGGAGTCACTGTGCACAGTTCCGGACTCTGTATCACACTGCGAGTCACTGTGCACAGTTCAGGTCTCTGTATCACACTGGGAGTCACTGTGCACAGTTCCTGTCTCCGTAGCACACTAATATTTATTGTGCAAAGTTCCGGTCTCTGTATCACACTGGGAGTTACTGTGCACAGTTCTGGTGTCTATCACACTGGGAGTTACTGTGCACAGTTCCAGTCTCTGTATCACACTGGGAGTTACTGTGCACAGTTCCGGTCTCTGTATCACACTGGGAGTTACTGTGCACAGTTCCAGTCTATGTATCACACTGGGATCACAGTGCACAGTTCCTGTCTCTGTATCACACTGGGAGTCACTGTGCACAGTCCCTGTCTCTGTATCACACTGGGAGTCACTGTGCACAGTTCCGGTCTCTGTATCACACTGGGAGTCACTGTGCATTGTTCCGGTCTCTATCACACTGGGAGTTACTGTGCACAATTCCGGTCTCCGTATCACACTGGGAGTCACTGTGCACAGTTCCAGTCTCTGTATCACACTGTGATTTATTGTGCACAGTTCTGGTCTCCGTATCACACTGGGAGTCACTGTGCACAGTTACTGTCTCTGTATCACACAGGGAGATATGGGAGATACTGTGCACAGTTCCGGTCTCTGTATCACACTGGGAGTTACTGTGCACAGTTACTGTCTCTGTATCACACAGGGAGATATGGGAGATACTGTGCAGAGTTCTGGTCTCCGTATCACACTGGGAGTTACTGTGCACAGTTCTGGTCTCTGTATCACACTGGGAGTTACTGTGCACACTTCCTGTCTCTGTATCACACTGGGAGAGACTGTGCACAGTTCCGGTCTCTGTATCACACTGGGAGTCACTGTGCTCAGGTCCAGTCTCTGTATCACACTGGGAGTCAGTGTGCACAGTTCTGGTCTCTGTATCACACTGGGAGTTATTGTGCACAGTTCCGGACTCTGTATCACACTGGGAGTCACTGTGCACAGTTCAGGTCTCTGTGTCACACTGGGAGTCACTGTGCACAGTTCCTGCCTCCGTAGCACACTAATATTTATTGTGCAAAGTTCCGGTCTCTGTATCACACTCCGAGTTACTGTGCACAGTTCCAGTCTCTGTATCACACTGGGAGTCACTGTGCACAGTCCGTGTCTCTGTATCACACTGGGAGTCACTGTGCACAGTTCCGGTCTCTGTATCACACTGGGAGTCACTGTGTGTAGTTCCGGTCTCTATCACAGTGGGAGTTACTGTGCACAGCTCCGGTCTCCGTATCACACTGGGGGTTACTGTGCACAGGTCCGGTCTCCGTCTCACGCTGGGAGTCACTGTGCCCAGGTCCAGTCTCTGTATCACACTGGGAGTCACTGTGCACAGTTCCGGTCTCTGTATCACACTGGAAGTTACTGTGCACAGTTCCAGTCTCCGTATCACACTGGGAGTCACTGTCCATAGTTCCGGTCTCTATCACACTGGGAATCACTGTGCACTGTTCCAGTCTCTGTATCACACTGGGAGTTACTGTGCACAGTTCGGGTCTCCGTATCACACTGGGAGTCACTGTGCACCGTTCCGGTCTCTGTATCACACTGGGAGTTACTGCGCACCGTTCCGGCCTCTGTATCACACTGGGAGTTACTCTGCACAGTTCTGGTCTCTGTATCACACTGGGAGTTACTGTGCACAATTCCGGTCTCTGTATCACACTGGGAGTCACTATGCACAGGTCCAGTCTCTGTATCACACTGGGAGTCACTGTGCATAGTTCTGGTCTCTGTATCACACTGGGAGTCACTGTGCACAGTTCCGCACTCTGTATCACACTGGGAGTCACTGTGCACAGTTCCGGTCTCTGTATCACACTGGGAGTCACTGTGCACAGTTCCTGTCTCCGTAGCACACTAGTAGTTATTGTGCAACGTTCCGGTCTCTGTATCACACTGGGAGTTACTGTGCACAGTTTCAGTCTCCCTATCATACTGGGAGTTTCTGTGCACAGTTCCTGTCTATGAATTACACTGGGAGTTACTGTGCACAGTCCTGTCTCTGTATCACACTAGGAGTCACTGAGCACAGTTCTGGTGTCTGTATCACACTGGGAGTCACTGTGCACACTTCCAGTCTCCGTATCACTCTGGGAGTTACTGTGCACAGGTCCAGTCTCTGTATCACACTGGGTGTCACTGTGCACAATTCCGTTCTCTGTATCACACTGTGACTTACTGTGCACAGTTCCGGTCTCCGTATCACACTGGGAGTCACCGTGCACAGTTCTGGACTCTGTATCACACTGCGAGTCACTGTGCACAGTTCAGGTCTCTGTATCACACTGGGAGTCACTGTGCACAGTTCCTGTCTCCGTAGCACACTAATATTTATTGTGCAAAGTTCCGGTCTCTGTATCACACTGGGAGTTACTGTGCACAGTTCCGGTGTCTATCACACTGGGAGTTACTGTGCACAGTTCCAGTCTCTGTATCACACTGGGAGTTACTGTGCACAGTTCCTGTCTCTGCATCACACCGGGAGTCACTGTGCACAGTTACGGTCTCCCTATCACACTGGGAGTTACTGTGCACAGTTCCTGTATCCGTATTACACTGGGAGTTACTGTGCACAGTTCCTGTCTCTGTATCACACTTGGAGTCACTGTGCACAGTTCTGGTCTCTGTATCACACTTGGAGTCACTGTGCACAGTTCTGGTCTCTGTATCACACTGGGAGTCACTGTGCACAGTTCCGGTCTCCGTGTCACTCTGGGAATTACTGTGCACAGTTCCTGTCTCTGTATCACACTGGGAGTCACTGTGCATATTTCTGGTCTCTGTATCACACTGGGAGTTACTGTGCACATTCCGGTCTCTGTATCACACTGTGAGTCACTGTGTACAGTTCCCATCTCTGTATCACACTGTGAGTCACTGTGCATAGTTCCGGTCTCTGTATCACACTGGGAGTCACTGTGCACAGGTCCGGTCTCCGTATCACACTGGGAGTTACTGTGCACAGGTCCGGTCTCCGTCTCACACTGAGAGTCACTGTGAGCATTTCCAGTCTCTATATCACACTGGGTGTCACTGTGCACAGTTCCGGTCACAATCACACTGACAGTTACTGTGCACAGTTCCTGTATCCGTAGCACACTAGTATTTCCTGTGCACAGTCCCGGTCTCTGTATCACACTGGAAGTCACTGTGCACAGTTCAGGTCTCTGTATCACACTGACAGTTACTGTGCACAGTTCCTGTGTCCGTAGCACACTAGTATTTCCTGAGCACAGTTCCGATCTCTGTATCACACTGGGAGTCTCTGTGCATAGTTCCGGTCTCTATCACAGTGGCAGTTACTGTGCACAGTTCCGGTGTCTATCATACTGGGAGTTACTGTGCACAGTTCCGGTCTCCGTATCACTCTGGGAATTACTGTGCACAGTTCCTGTCTCTCTATCACACTGGGAGTTACTGTGCACAGGTCCGGTCTCCGTATCACACTGGGGGTTACTGTACACAGGTCCGGTCTCTGTATCACACTGGAAGTTACTGTGCACAGTTCCTGTCTCTGTATCACACTGGGTGTCACTGTGCATAGTTCCGCTCTTTATCACACTGAGAGTTACTGTGCACAGGTCCAGTCTCCGTATCAAACTGGGGGTTACTGTGCACAGGTCCGGTCTCCGTCTCACACTGGGAGTCACTGTGCACAGGTCCAGTCTCTGTATCACACTGGGAGTCACTGTGCACTGTTCCAGTCTCTGTATCACACTGGAAGTTACTGTGCACAGTTCCGGTCTCTGTATCACACTGGGTGTTACTATGCACAGTTCCTGTCTCTGCATCACACTGGGAGTCACTGTGCACAAATCTGGTCCCTGTATCACACTGGGAGTTACTGTGCACTGTTCCAGTCTCTGTATCACACTGGGAGTTACAGTGCACAGTTCCGGTCTCCGTATCACACTGGGAGTCACTGTGCACCGTTCCGGTCTCTGTATCACACTGGGAGTTACTGTGCACAGTTCCGGCCTCTGTATCACACTGGGAGTTACTGTGCACAGTTCCGGTGTCTATCATACTGGGAGTTACTGTGCACAGTTCCGGTCTCCGTATCACACTGGGAGTTACTGTGCACAGTTCTGGTCTCTGTATCACACTGGGTGTTACTGTGCACACTTCCAGTCTCTGTATCACACTGGGAGTCACTGTGCACAGTTCCGGTCCCTGTATCACACTGGGACTCACTGCGCACAGGTCCAGTCTCTGTATCACACTGGGAGTCACTGTGCACAGTTCCGGTCTCTGTATCACACTGGGAGTCACTGTGCTCAGGTCCAGTCTCTGTATCACACTGGGAGTCAGTGTGCACAGTTCCGGACTCTGTATCACACTGGGAGTCACTGTGCACAGTTCCGGACTCTGTATCACACTGGGAGTCACTGTGCACAGTTCAGGTCTCTGTATCACACTGGGAGTCACTGTGTACAGTTCCTGCCTCTGTAGCACACTAATATTTATTGTGCAAAGTTCGGGTCTCTGTATCACACTGGGAGTTACTGTGCACAGTTCCAGTCTCTGTATCACACTGGGATCACTGTGCACAGTTCCTGTCTCTGTATCACACTGGGAGTCACTGTGCACAGTCCCTGTCTCTGTATCACACTGGGAGTCACTGTGCACAGTTCCGGTCTCTGTATCACACTGGGAGTCACTGTGCATAGTTCCGGTCTCTATCACACTGGGAGTTACTGTGCACAGTTCCGGTCTCCGTATCACACTGGGAGTCACTGTGCACAGTTCCGGTCTCTGTATCACACTGTGATTTATTGTGCACAGTTCTGGTCTCCGTATCACACTGGGAGTCACTGTGCACAGTTACTGTCTCTGTATCACACAGGGAGATATGGGAGATACTCTGCACAGTTCCGGTCTCTGTATCACACTGGGAGTTACTGTGCACAGTTCCAGTGTCTATCACACTGGGAGTTACTGTGCACAGTTCCGGACTCCGTATCACACTGGGAGTTACTGTGCACAGTTCTGGTCTCTGTATCACAGAGGGAGTTACTGTGCACACTTCCTGTCTCTGTATCACACTGGGAGAGACTGTGCACAGTTCCGGTCTCTGTATCACACTGGGAGTCACTGTGCTCAGGTCCAGTCTCTGTATCACACTGGGAGTCAGTGTGCACAGTTCTGGTCTCTGTATCACACTGGGAGTTATTGTGCACAGTTCCGGACTCTGTATCACACTGGGAGTCACTGTGCACAGTTCAGGTCTCTGTATCACACTGGGAGTCACTGTGCACAGTTCCTGCCTCCGTAGCACACTAATATTTATTGTGCAAAGTTCCGGTCTCTGTATCACACTCCGAGTTACTGTGCACAGTTCCAGTCTCTGTATCACACTGGGAGTCACTGTGCACAGTCCGTGTCTCTGTATCACACTGGGAGTCACTGTGTGTAGTTCCGGTCTCTATCACACTGGGAGTTACTGTGCACAGCTCCAGTCTCCCTATCACACTGGGGGTTACTGTGCACAGGTCCGGTCTCCGTCTCACGCTGGGAGTCACTGTGCCCAGGTCCAGTCTCTGTATCACACTGGGAGTCACTGTGCACAGTTCCGGTCTCTGTATCACACTGGAAGTTACTGTGCACAGTTCCAGTCTCCGTATCACACTGGGAGTCACTGTCCATAGTTCCGGTCTCTATCACACTGGGAGTCACTGTGCACTGTTCCAGTCTCTGTATCACACTGGTAGTTACTGTGCACAGTTCGGGTCTCCGTATCACACTGGGAGTCACTGTGCACCGTTCCGGTCTCTGTATCACACTGGGAGTTACTGCGCACCGTTCCGGCCTCTGTATCACACTGGGAGTTACTCTGCACAGTTCTGGTCTCTGTATCACACTGGGAGTTACTGTGCACACTTCCTGTCTCTGTATCACACTGTGATTAACTGTGCACAGTTCCGGTCTCTGCATCACTCTGGGAGTCACTGTGCACAGGTCCAATCTCTGTATCACACTGGGAGTCACTGTGCACAGTACTGGTCTCTGTATCACACTGTGATTAACTGTGCACAGTTCCGGTCTCTGTATCACACTGGGAGTCACTGTGCACAGGTCCAATCTCTGTATCACACTGGGAGTCACCGTGCACAGTTCCAGTCTCTGTATCACAGTGCGGGTCACTGTGCACAGTTCCTGTCTCTGTATCACACTGGGAGTCACTGTGCACAGTCCCTGTCTCTGTATCACACTGGGAGTCACTGTGCACAGTTCCGGTCTCCCTATCACACTGGGAGTTACTGTGCACAGTTCCTGTCTCTGTATTTCACTGGGAGTCACTGTGCACATTTCCTGTCTCTGTATCACACTGGGAGTCACTGTGCACAGTTCTGGTGTCTGTATCACACTGGGAGTCAATGTGCACAGTTCGAGTCTCCATATCACTCTGGGAATTACTGTGCACAGTTCCTGTCTCTGTATCACACTGGGAGTCACTGTGCATATTTCCGGTCTCTGTATCACACTGGGAGTTACTGTGCACATTCCGGATCCTGTATCAAACTTGGAGTTACTGTGCACAGTTCCCATCTCTCTATCACACTGTGAATCACTGTGCATCGTTCCGGTCTCTGTATCACACTGGGAGTCACTGTGCACAGTACTGGTCTCTGTATCACACTGTGATTAACTGTGCACAGTTCCGGTCTCTGTATCACACTGGGAGTCACTGTGCACAGGTCCAATCTCTGTATCACACTGGGAGTCACCGTGCACAGTTCCAGTCTCTGTATCACAGTGCGGGTCACTGTGCACAGCTCCAGTCTCTGTATCACACTGGGAGTTACTGTGCACAGGTCCGGTCTCCATATCACACTGGGAGTTACTGTGCACAGGTCCGGTCTCCGTCTCACACTGGGAGACACTGTGCGCAGTTCCAGTCTCTCTATCACACTGGGAGTCGCTGTGCACAGCTCCGGTCTCTGTATCACACTGGGAGTTACTGTGCACAGTTCCGGTCTCTGTATCACACTGGGAGTCACTGTGCACAGTTCCGATCTCTTTATCACACTGGGAGTCACGGTGCATAGGTCCGGTCTCTATCACACTGAGAGTTACTGTGCACAGGTCCAGTCTCCGTATCACACTGGGGGTTATTGTGCACGGGTCCGGTCTCCGTCTCACGCTGGGAGTCACTGTGCACAGGTCCAGTCTCTGTATCACACTGTGAGTCACTGTGCACAGTTCTGGTCTCTGTATCACACTGGAAGTTACTGTGCACAGTTCCGGTCTCTGTATCACACTGGGTGTTACTATGCACAGTTCCTGTCTCTGCATCACACTGGGAGTCACTGTGCACAAATCTGCTCCCTGTATCACACTGGGAGTTACTGTGCACAGTTCCGGTCTCTGTATCACACTGGGAGTCACTGTGCACAGTTGCAGACTCTGTTTCACAGTGAGAGTCACTGTGCACATTTCCAGTGTCTGTATCACACTGGGAGCTAATGTGCAAAGTTCCGGTCTCTGTATCAAACTGGGAGTCACTGTGCACAGTTCCGGTCTCTGTATCACACTGGGAGTCACTGTCCACAGTTCCGGTCTCTGTATCACACTGGGAGTCACTGTGCATAGTTCCGGTCTCTATCACACTGAGAGTTACTGTGCACAGGTCCAGTCTCCGTATCACACTGGGGGTTACTATGCACAGGTCCGGTCTCCGTCTCACACTGGGAGTCACTGTGCACAGGTCCAGTCTCTGTATCACACTGGGAGTCACTCTGCAATGTTTCGGTCTCTGTATCACACTGGATGTTACTGTGCACAGTTCCGGTCTCTGTATCACACTGGGTGTTACTATGCACAATTCCTGTCTCTGCATCACCCTGGGAGTCACTGTGCACCAATCTGGTCCCTGCATCACACTGGGAGTTACTGTTCACTGTTCCAGTCTCTGTATCACACTGGGAGTTACTGTGCACAGTTCCGGTCTCCCTATCACACTGGGAGTTACTGTGCACAGTTCCTGTCTCTGCATTACACTGGGAGTCACTGTGCACATTTCCTGTCTCTGTATCACACTGGGAGTCACTGTGCACAGTACTGGTCTCTGTATCACACTGGGAGTCAATGTGCACAGTTCGAGTCTCCGTATCACTCTGGGATTTACTGTGCACAGTTCCTGTCTCTATATCACACTGGGAGTCACTGAGCATATTTCCGGTCTCTGTATCACACTGGGAGTCACTGTGCATATTTCCGGTCTCTGTATCACACTGGGAGTTACTGTGCACATTCCGGATCCTGTATCAAACTTGGAGTTACTGTGCACAGTTCCCATCTCTCTATCACACTGTGAATCACTGTGCATCGTTCCGGTCTCCGTATCACACTGGGAGTTACTGTGCACAGCTCCAGTCTCTGTATCACACTGGGAGTTACTGTGCACAGGTCCGGTCTCCGTCTCACGCTGGGAGTCACAGTGCCCAGGTCCAGTCTCTGTATCACACTGGGAGTCACTGTGCACAGTTCCGGTCTCTGTATCACACTGGAAGTTACTGTGCACAGTTCCAGTCTCCGTATCACACTGGGAGTCACTGTCCATAGTTCCGGTCTCTATCACACTGGGAGTCACTGTGCACTGTTCCAGTCTCTGTATCACACTGGTAGTTACTGTGCACAGTTCGGGTCTCCGTATCACACTGGGAGTCACTGTGCACCGTTCCGGTCTCTGTATCACACTGGGAGTTACTGCGCACCGTTCCGGCCTCTGTATCACACTGGGAGTTACTCTGCACAGTTCTGGTCTCTGTATCACACTGGGAGTTACTGTGCACACTTCCTGTCTCTGTATCACACTGTGATTAACTGTGCACAGTTCCGGTCTCTGCATCACTCTGGGAGTCACTGTGCACAGGTCCAATCTCTGTATCACACTGGGAGTCACTGTGCACAGTACTGGTCTCTGTATCACACTGTGATTAACTGTGCACAGTTCCGGTCTCTGTATCACACTGGGAGTCACTGTGCACAGGTCCAATCTCTGTATCACACTGGGAGTCACCGTGCACAGTTCCAGTCTCTGTATCACAGTGCGGGTCACTGTGCACAGTTCCTGTCTCTGTATCACACTGGGAGTCACTGTGCACAGTCCCTGTCTCTGTATCACACTGGGAGTCACTGTGCACAGTTCCGGTCTCCCTATCACACTGGGAGTTACTGTGCACAGTTCCTGTCTCTGTATTTCACTGGGAGTCACTGTGCACATTTCCTGTCTCTGTATCACACTGGGAGTCACTGTGCACAGTTCTGGTGTCTGTATCACACTGGGAGTCAATGTGCACAGTTCGAGTCTCCATATCACTCTGGGAATTACTGTGCACAGTTCCTGTCTCTGTATCACACTGGGAGTCACTGTGCATATTTCCGGTCTCTGTATCACACTGGGAGTTACTGTGCACATTCCGGATCCTGTATCAAACTTGGAGTTACTGTGCACAGTTCCCATCTCTCTATCACACTGTGAATCACTGTGCATCGTTCCGGTCTCTGTATCACACTGGGAGTCACTGTGCACAGTACTGGTCTCTGTATCACACTGTGATTAACTGTGCACAGTTCCGGTCTCTGTATCACACTGGGAGTCACTGTGCACAGGTCCAATCTCTGTATCACACTGGGAGTCACCGTGCACAGTTCCAGTCTCTGTATCACAGTGCGGGTCACTGTGCACAGCTCCAGTCTCTGTATCACACTGGGAGTTACTGTGCACAGGTCCGGTCTCCATATCACACTGGGAGTTACTGTGCACAGGTCCGGTCTCCGTCTCACACTGGGAGACACTGTGCGCAGTTCCAGTCTCTCTATCACACTGGGAGTCACTGTGCACAGCTCCGGTCTCTGTATCACACTGGGAGTTACTGTGCACAGTTCCGGTCTCTGTATCACACTGGGAGTCACTGTGCACAGTTCCGATCTCTTTATCACACTGGGAGTCACGGTGCATAGGTCCGGTCTCTATCACACTGAGAGTTACTGTGCACAGGTCCAGTCTCCGTATCACACTGGGGGTTATTGTGCACGGGTCCGGTCTCCGTCTCACGCTGGGAGTCACTGTGCACAGGTCCAGTCTCTGTATCACACTGTGAGTCACTGTGCACAGTTCTGGTCTCTGTATCACACTGGAAGTTACTGTGCACAGTTCCGGTCTCTGTATCACACTGGGTGTTACTATGCACAGTTCCTGTCTCTGCATCACACTGGGAGTCACTGTGCACAAATCTGCTCCCTGTATCACACTGGGAGTTACTGTGCACAGTTCCGGTCTCTGTATCACACTGGGAGTCACTGTGCACAGTTGCAGACTCTGTTTCACAGTGAGAGTCACTGTGCACATTTCCAGTGTCTGTATCACACTGGGAGCTAATGTGCAAAGTTCCGGTCTCTGTATCAAACTGGGAGTCACTGTGCACAGTTCCGGTCTCTGTATCACACTGGGAGTCACTGTCCACAGTTCCGGTCTCTGTATCACACTGGGAGTCACTGTGCATAGTTCCGGTCTCTATCACACTGAGAGTTACTGTGCACAGGTCCAGTCTCCGTATCACACTGGGGGTTACTATGCACAGGTCCGGTCTCCGTCTCACACTGGGAGTCACTGTGCACAGGTCCAGTCTCTGTATCACACTGGGAGTCACTCTGCAATGTTTCGGTCTCTGTATCACACTGGATGTTACTGTGCACAGTTCCGGTCTCTGTATCACACTGGGTGTTACTATGCACAATTCCTGTCTCTGCATCACCCTGGGAGTCACTGTGCACCAATCTGGTCCCTGCATCACACTGGGAGTTACTGTTCACTGTTCCAGTCTCTGTATCACACTGGGAGTTACTGTGCACAGTTCCGGTCTCCCTATCACACTGGGAGTTACTGTGCACAGTTCCTGTCTCTGCATTACACTGGGAGTCACTGTGCACATTTCCTGTCTCTGTATCACACTGGGAGTCAATGTGCACAGTACTGGTCTCTGTATCACACTGGGAGTCAATGTGCACAGTTCGAGTCTCCGTATCACTCTGGGATTTACTGTGCACAGTTCCTGTCTCTATATCACACTGGGAGTCACTGAGCATATTTCCGGTCTCTGTATCACACTGGGAGTCACTGTGCATATTTCCGGTCTCTGTATCACACTGGGAGTTACTGTGCACATTCCGGATCCTGTATCAAACTTGGAGTTACTGTGCACAGTTCCCATCTCTCTATCACACTGTGAATCACTGTGCATCGTTCCGGTCTCCGTATCACACTGGGAGTTACTGTGCACAGCTCCAGTCTCTGTATCACACTGGGAGTTACTGTGCACAGGTCCGGTCTCCATATCACACTGGGAGTTACTGTGCACAGGTCCAGTCTCCGTCTCACACTGGGAGACACTGTGCGCAGTTCCAGTCTCTCTATCACACTGGGAGTCACTGTGCACAGCTCCGGTCTCCGTATCACACTGGGAGTTACTGTGCACTGTTCCGGTCTCTGTATCACACTGGGAGTCACTGTGCACAGTTCCGATCTCTTTATCACACTGGGAGTCACGGTGCATAGGTCCGGTCTCTATCACACTGAGAGTTACTGTGCACAGGTCCAGTCTCCGTATCACACTGGGGGTTATTGTGCACAGGTCCGGTCTCCGTCTCACACTGTGAGTCACTGTGCACAGTTCTGGTCTCTGTATCACACTGGAAGTTACTGTGCACATTTCCGGTCTCTGTATCACACTGGGTGTTACTATGCACAGTTCCTGTCTCTGCATCACACTGGGAGCCACTGTGCACAAATCTGCTCCCTGTATTACACTGGGAGTTACTGTGCACAGTTCCGGTCTCTGTATCACACTGGGAGTCACTGTGCACAGTTGCAGACTCTGTTTCACAGTGAGAGTCACTGTGCACATTTCCAGTGTCTGTATCACACTGGGAGCTAATGTGCAAAGTTCGGGTCTCTGTATCAAACTGGGAGTCACTGTGCACAGTTCCGGTCTCTGTATCACACTGGGAGTCACTGTCCACAGTTCCGGTCTCTGTATCACACTGGGAGTCACTGTGCATAGTTCCGGTCTCTATCACACTGAGAGTTACTGTGCACAGGTCCAGTCTCCGTATCACACTGGGGGTTACTATGCACAGGTCCGGTCTCCGTCTCACACTGGGAGTCACTGTGCACAGGTCCAGTTTCTGTATCACACTGGGAGTCACTCTGCAATGTTTCGGTCTCTGTATCACACTGGATGTTACTGTGCACAGTTCCGGTCTCTGTATCACACTGGGTGTTACTATGCACAATTCCTGTCTCTGCATCACCCTGGGAGTCACTGTGCACCAATCTGGTCCCTGTATCACACTGGGAGTTACTGTTCACTGTTCCAGTCTCTGTATCACACTGGGAGTTACTGTGCACAGTTCCGGTCTCCCTATCACACTGGGAGTTACTGTGCACAGTTCCTGTCTCTGCATTACACTGGGAGTCACTGTGCACATTTCCTGTCTCTGTATCACACTGGGAGTCACTGTGCACAGTTCTGGTCTCTGTATCACACTGGGAGTCAATGTGCACAGTTCGAGTCTCCGTATCACTCTGGGAATTACTGTGCACAGTTCCTGTCTCTATATCACACTGGGAGTCACTGAGCATATTTCCGGTCTCTGTATCACACTGGGAGTTACTGTGCACAGTTCTGGTCTCTATCACACTGTGAGTTACTGTGCACATTCCGGTCTCTGTATCAAACTTGGAGTTACTGTGCACAGTTCCCATCTCTCTATCACACTGTGAGTCACTGTGCATAGTTCCTGTCTCCGTATCACACTGGGAGTTACTGTGCACAGCTCCAGTCTCTGTATCACACTGGGAGTTACTGTGCACAGGTCCGGTCTCCGTCTCACACTGGGAGTCACTGTGCGCAGTTCCAGTCTCTCTATCACACTGGGAGTCACTGTGCACAGCTCCGGTCTCTGTATCACACTGGGAGTTACTGCGCACAGTTCCGGTCTCCGTATCACACTGGGAGTCACTGTGCACAGTTCCGATCTCTTTATCACACTGGGAGTCACGGTGCATAGTTCCGGTCTCTATCACACTGAGAGTTACTGTGCACAGGTCCAGTCTCCGTATCACACTGGGGGTTATTGTACACAGGTACGGTCTCCGTCTCACGCTGGGAGTCACTGTGCACAGGTCCAGTCTCTGTATCACACTGGAAGTTACTGTGCACAGTTCCGGTCTCTGTATCATACTGGGTGTTACTATGCACAGTTCCTGTCTCTGCATCACACTGGGAGTCACTGTGCACAAATCTGCTCCCTGTATCACACTGGGAGTTACTGTGCACAGTTCCGGTCTCTGTATCACACTGGGAGTCACTGTGCACAGTTCCAGACTCTGTATCACACTGAGAGTCACTGTGCACAGTTCCAGTGTCTGTATCACACTGGGAGCTACTGTGAAAAGTTCCGGTCTCTGTATCAAACTGGGAGTCACTGTGCACAGTTCCGGTCTCTGTATCACACTGGGAGTCACTGTCCACAGTTCCGGTCTCTGTATCACACTGGGAGTCACTGTGCATAGTTCCGGTCTCTATCACACTGAGAGCTACTGTGCACAGGTCCAGTCTCCGTATCACACTGGGGGTTACTATGCACAGGTCCGGTCTCCGTCTCACACTGGGAGTCACTGTGCACAGGTCCAGTCTCTGTATCACACTGGGAGTCACTGTGCACAGTTCCGGTCTCTGTATCACACTGGAAGTTACTGTGCACAGTTCCAGTCTCCGTATCACACTGGGAATCACTGTCCATAGTTCCGGTCTCTATCACACTGGGAGTCACTGAGCACTGTTCCAGTCTCTCTATCACACTGGGAGTCACTGTGCACAGCTCCGGTCTCTGTATCACACTGGGAGTTACTGTGCACAGTTCCGGTCTCTGTATCACACTGGGAGTCACTGTGCACAGTTCCGATCTCTTTATCACACTGGGAGTCACGGTGCATAGGTCCGGTCTCTATCACACTGAGAGTTACTGTGCACAGGTCCAGTCTCCGTATCACACTGGGGGTTATTGTGCACGGGTCCGGTCTCCGTCTCACGCTGGGAGTCACTGTGCACAGGTCCAGTCTCTGTATCACACTGTGAGTCACTGTGCACAGTTCTGGTCTCTGTATCACACTGGAAGTTACTGTGCACAGTTCCGGTCTCTGTATCACACTGGGAGTCACTGTCCACAGTTCCGGTCTCTGTATCACACTGGGAGTCACTGTGCATAGTTCCGGTCTCTATCACACTGAGAGCTACTGTGCACAGGTCCAGTCTCCGTATCACACTGGGGGTTACTATGCACAGGTCCGGTCTCCGTCTCACACTGGGAGTCACTGTGCACAGGTCCAGTCTCTGTATCACACTGGGAGTCACTGTGCACAGTTCCGGTCTCTGTATCACACTGGAAGTTACTGTGCACAGTTCCAGTCTCCGTATCACACTGGGAATCACTGTCCATAGTTCCGGTCTCTATCACACTGGGAGTCACTGAGCACTGTTCCAGTCTCTCTATCACACTGGGAGTCACTGTGCACAGCTCCGGTCTCTGTATCACACTGGGAGTTACTGTGCACAGTTCCGGTCTCTGTATCACACTGGGAGTCACTGTGCACAGTTCCGATCTCTTTATCACACTGGGAGTCACGGTGCATAGGTCCGGTCTCTATCACACTGAGAGTTACTGTGCACAGGTCCAGTCTCCGTATCACACTGGGGGTTATTGTGCACGGGTCCGGTCTCCGTCTCACGCTGGGAGTCACTGTGCACAGGTCCAGTCTCTGTATCACACTGTGAGTCACTGTGCACAGTTCTGGTCTCTGTATCACACTGGAAGTTACTGTGCACAGTTCCGGTCTCTGTATCACACTGGGTGTTACTATGCACAGTTCCTGTCTCTGCATCACACTGGGAGTCACTGTGCACAAATCTGCTCCCTGTATCACACTGGGAGTTACTGTGCACAGTTCCGGTCTCTGTATCACACTGGGAGTCACTGTGCACAGTTGCAGACTCTGTTTCACAGTGAGAGTCACTGTGCACATTTCCAGTGTCTGTATCACACTGGGAGCTAATGTGCAAAGTTCCGGTCTCTGTATCAAACTGGGAGTCACTGTGCACAGTTCCGGTCTCTGTATCACACTGGGAGTCACTGTCCACAGTTCCGGTCTCTGTATCACACTGGGAGTCACTGTGCATAGTTCCGGTCTCTATCACACTGAGAGTTACTGTGCACAGGTCCAGTCTCCGTATCACACTGGGGGTTACTATGCACAGGTCCGGTCTCCGTCTCACACTGGGAGTCACTGTGCACAGGTCCAGTCTCTGTATCACACTGGGAGTCACTCTGCAATGTTTCGGTCTCTGTATCACACTGGATGTTACTGTGCACAGTTCCGGTCTCTGTATCACACTGGGTGTTACTATGCACAATTCCTGTCTCTGCATCACCCTGGGAGTCACTGTGCACCAATCTGGTCCCTGCATCACACTGGGAGTTACTGTTCACTGTTCCAGTCTCTGTATCACACTGGGAGTTACTGTGCACAGTTCCGGTCTCCCTATCACACTGGGAGTTACTGTGCACAGTTCCTGTCTCTGCATTACACTGGGAGTCACTGTGCACATTTCCTGTCTCTGTATCACACTGGGAGTCACTGTGCACAGTACTGGTCTCTGTATCACACTGGGAGTCAATGTGCACAGTTCGAGTCTCCGTATCACTCTGGGATTTACTGTGCACAGTTCCTGTCTCTATATCACACTGGGAGTCACTGAGCATATTTCCGGTCTCTGTATCACACTGGGAGTCACTGTGCATATTTCCGGTCTCTGTATCACACTGGGAGTTACTGTGCACATTCCGGATCCTGTATCAAACTTGGAGTTACTGTGCACAGTTCCCATCTCTCTATCACACTGTGAATCACTGTGCATCGTTCCGGTCTCCGTATCACACTGGGAGTTACTGTGCACAGCTCCAGTCTCTGTATCACACTGGGAGTTACTGTGCACAGGTCCGGTCTCCATATCACACTGGGAGTTACTGTGCACAGGTCCAGTCTCCGTCTCACACTGGGAGACACTGTGCGCAGTTCCAGTCTCTCTATCACACTGGGAGTCACTGTGCACAGCTCCGGTCTCCGTATCACACTGGGAGTTACTGTGCACAGTTCCGGTCTCTGTATCACACTGGGAGTCACTGTGCACAGTTCCGATCTCTTTATCACACTGGGAGTCACGGTGCATAGGTCCGGTCTCTATCACACTGAGAGTTACTGTGCACAGGTCCAGTCTCCGTATCACACTGGGGGTTATTGTGCACAGGTCCGGTCTCCGTCTCACGCTGGGAGTCACTGTGCACAGGTCCAGTCTCTGTATCACACTGTGAGTCACTGTGCACAGTTCTGGTCTCTGTATCACACTGGAAGTTACTGTGCACATTTCCGGTCTCTGTATCACACTGGGTGTTACTATGCACAGTTCCTGTCTCTGCATCACACTGGGAGCCACTGTGCACAAATCTGCTCCCTGTATTACACTGGGAGTTACTGTGCACAGTTCCGGTCTCTGTATCACACTGGGAGTCACTGTGCACAGTTGCAGACTCTGTTTCACAGTGAGAGTCACTGTGCACATTTCCAGTGTCTGTATCACACTGGGAGCTAATGTGCAAAGTTCGGGTCTCTGTATCAAACTGGGAGTCACTGTGCACAGTTCCGGTCTCTGTATCACACTGGGAGTCACTGTCCACAGTTCCGGTCTCTGTATCACACTGGGAGTCACTGTGCATAGTTCCGGTCTCTATCACACTGAGAGTTACTGTGCACAGGTCCAGTCTCCGTATCACACTGGGGGTTACTATGCACAGGTCCGGTCTCCGTCTCACACTGGGAGTCACTGTGCACAGGTCCAGTTTCTGTATCACACTGGGAGTCACTCTGCAATGTTTCGGTCTCTGTATCACACTGGATGTTACTGTGCACAGTTCCGGTCTCTGTATCACACTGGGTGTTACTATGCACAATTCCTGTCTCTGCATCACCCTGGGAGTCACTGTGCACCAATCTGGTCCCTGTATCACACTGGGAGTTACTGTTCACTGTTCCAGTCTCTGTATCACACTGGGAGTTACTGTGCACAGTTCCGGTCTCCCTATCACACTGGGAGTTACTGTGCACAGTTCCTGTCTCTGCAATACACTGGGAGTCACTGTGCACATTTCCTGTCTCTGTATCACACTGGGAGTCACTGTGCACAGTTCTGGTCTCTGTATCACACTGGGAGTCAATGTGCACAGTTCGAGTCTCCGTATCACTCTGGGAATTACTGTGCACAGTTCCTGTCTCTATATCACACTGGGAGTCACTGAGCATATTTCCGGTCTCTGTATCACACTGGGAGTTACTGTGCACAGTTCTGGTCTCTATCACACTGTGAGTTACTGTGCACATTCCGGTCTCTGTATCAAACTTGGAGTTACTGTGCACAGTTCCCATCTCTCTATCACACTGTGAGTCACTGTGCATAGTTCCTGTCTCCGTATCACACTGGGAGTTACTGTGCACAGCTCCAGTCTCTGTATCACACTGGGAGTTACTGTGCACAGGTCCGGTCTCCGTCTCACACTGGGAGTCACTGTGCGCAGTTCCAGTCTCTCTATCACACTGGGAGTCACTGTGCACAGCTCCGGTCTCTGTATCACACTGGGAGTTACTGTGCACAGTTCCGGTCTCCGTATCACACTGGGAGTCACTGTGCACAGTTCCGATCTCTTTATCACACTGGGAGTCACGGTGCATAGTTCCGGTCTCTATCACACTGAGAGTTACTGTGCACAGGTCCAGTCTCCGTATCACACTGGGGGTTATTGTACACAGGTACGGTCTCCGTCTCACGCTGGGAGTCACTGTGCACAGGTCCAGTCTCTGTATCACACTGGGAGTCACTGTGCACAGTTCTGGTCTCTGTATCACACTGGAAGTTACTGTGCACAGTTCCGGTCTCTGTATCATACTGGGTGTTACTATGCACAGTTCCTGTCTCTGCATCACACTGGGAGTCACTGTGCACAAATCTGCTCCCTGTATCACACTGGGAGTTACTGTGCACAGTTCCGGTCTCTGTATCACACTGGGAGTCACTGTGCACAGTTCCAGACTCTGTATCACACTGAGAGTCACTGTGCACAGTTCCAGTGTCTGTATCACACTGGGAGCTACTGTGAAAAGTTCCGGTCTCTGTATCAAACTGGGAGTCACTGTGCACAGTTCCGGTCTCTGTATCACACTGGGAGTCACTGTCCACAGTTCCGGTCTCTGTATCACACTGGGAGTCACTGTGCATAGTTCCGGTCTCTATCACACTGAGAGCTACTGTGCACAGGTCCAGTCTCCGTATCACACTGGGGGTTACTATGCACAGGTCCGGTCTCCGTCTCACACTGGGAGTCACTGTGCACAGGTCCAGTCTCTGTATCACACTGGGAGTCACTGTGCACAGTTCCGGTCTCTGTATCACACTGGAAGTTACTGTGCACAGTTCCAGTCTCCGTATCACACTGGGAGTCACTGTCCATAGTTCCGATCTCTATCACACTGGGAGTCACTGTGCACTGTTCCAGTCTCTGTATCACACTGGGAGTTACTGTGCACAGTTCGGGTCTCCGTATCACACTGGGAGTCACTGTGCACCGTTCCGGTCTCTGTATCACACTGGGAGTTACTGCGCACCGTTCCGGCCTCTGTATCACACTGGGAGTTACTCTGCACAGTTCTGGTCTCTGTATCACACTGGGAGTTACTGTGCACACTTCCTGTCTCTGTATCACACTGTGATTAACTGTGCACAGTTCCGGTCTCTGCATCACTCTGGGAGTCACTGTGCACAGGTCCAATCTCTGTATCACACTGGGAGTCACTGTGCACAGTACTGGTCTCTGTATCACACTGTGATTAACTGTGCACAGTTCCGGTCTCTGTATCACACTGGGAGTCACTGTGCACAGGTCCAATCTCTGTATCACACTGGGAGTCACCGTGCACAGTTCCAGTCTCTGTATCACGGTGCGGGTCACTGTTCACAGTTCCTGTCTCTGTATCACACTGGGAGTCACTGTGCACAGTCCCTGTCTCTGTATCACACTGGGAGTCACTGTGCACAGTTCCGGTCTCCCAATCACACTGGGAGTTACTGTGCACAGTTCCTGTCTCTGTATTACACTGGGAGTCACTGTGCACATTTCCTGTCTCTGTATCACACTGGGAGTCACTGTGCACAGTTCTGGTGTCTGTATCACACTGGGAGTCAATGTGCACAGTTCGAGTCTCCATATCACTCTGGGAATTACTGTGCACAGTTCCTATCTCTGTATCACACTGGGAGTCACTGTGCATATTTCCGGTCTCTGTATCACACTGGGAGTTACTGTGCACATTCCGGATCCTGTATCAAACTTGGAGTTACTGTGCACGGTTCCCATCTCTCTATCACACTGTGAATCACTGTGCATCGTTCCGGTCTCCGTATCACACTGGGAGTTACTGTGCACAGCTCCAGTCTCTGTATCACACTGGGAGTTACTGTGCACAGGTCCGGTCTCCATATCACACTGGGAGTTACTGTGCACAGGTCCGGTCTCCGTCTCACACTGGGAGACACTGTGCGCAGTTCCAGTCTCTCTATCACACTGGGTGTCACTGTGCACAGCTCCGGTCTCCGTATCACACTGGGAGTTACTGTGCACAGTTCCGGTCTCTGTATCACACTGGGAGTCACTGTGCACAGTTCCGATCTCTTTATCACACTGGGAGTCACGGTGCATAGTTCCGGTCTCTATCACACTGGGAGTCACTGTGCACTGTTCCAGTCTCTGTATCACACTGGGAGTTACTGTGCACAGTTCGGGTCTCCGTATCACACTGGGAGTCACTGTGCACCGTTCCGGTCTCTGTATCACACTGGGAGTTACTGCGCACCGTTCCGGCCTCTGTATCACACTGGGAGTTACTCTGCACAGTTCTGGTCTCTGTATCACACTGGGAGTTACTGTGCACACTTCCTGTCTCTGTATCACACTGTGATTAACTGTGCACAGTTCCGGTCTCTGCATCACTCTGGGAGTCACTGTGCACAGGTCCAATCTCTGTATCACACTGGGAGTCACTGTGCACATTTCCTGTCTCTGTATCACACTGGGAGTCACTGTGCACAGTTCTGGTGTCTGTATCACACTGGGAGTCAATGTGCACAGTTCGAGTCTCCATATCACTCTGGGAATTACTGTGCACAGTTCCTATCTCTGTATCACACTGGGAGTCACTGTGCATATTTCCGGTCTCTGTATCACACTGGGAGTTACTGTGCACATTCCGGATCCTGTATCAAACTTGGAGTTACTGTGCACAGTTCCCATCTCTCTATCACACTGTGAATCACTGTGCATCGTTCCGGTCTCCGTATCACACTGGGAGTTACTGTGCACAGCTCCAGTCTCTGTATCACACTGGGAGTTACTGTGCACAGGTCCGGTCTCCATATCACACTGGGAGTTACTGTGCACAGGTCCGGTCTCCGTCTCACACTGGGAGACACTGTGCGCAGTTCCAGTCTCTCTATCACACTGGGTGTCACTGTGCACAGCTCCGGTCTCCGTATCACACTGGGAGTTACTGTGCACAGTTCCGGTCTCTGTATCACACTGGGAGTCACTGTGCACAGTTCCGATCTCTTTATCACACTGGGAGTCACGGTGCATAGGTCCGGTCTCTATCACACTGAGAGTTACTGTGCACAGGTCCAGTCTCCGTATCACACTGGGGGTTATTGTGCACAGGTCCGGTCTCCGTCTCATGCTGGGAGTCACTGTGCACAGGTCCAGTCTCTGTATCACACTGTGAGTCACTGTGCACAGTTCTGGTTTCTGTATCACACTGGAAGTTACTGTGCACAGTTCCGGTCTCTGTATCACACTGGGTGTTACTATGCACAGTTCCTGTCTCTGCATCACACTGGGAGTCACTGTGCACAAATCTGCTCCCTGTATCACACTGGGAGTTACTGTGCACAGTTCCGGTCTCTGTATCACACTGGGAGTCACTGTGCACAGTTGCAGACTCTGTTTCACAGTGAGAGTCACTGTGCACATTTCCAGTGTCTGTATCACACTGGGAGCTAATGTGCAAAGTTCCGGTCTCTGTATCAAACTGGGAGTCACTGTGCACTGTTCCAGTCTCTGTATCACACTGGGAGTTACTGTGCACAGTTCGGGTCTCCGTATCACACTGGGAGTCACTGTGCACCGTTCCGGTCTCTGTATCACACTGGGAGTTACTGCGCACCGTTCCGGCCTCTGTATCACACTGGGAGTTACTCTGCACAGTTCTGGTCTCTGTATCACACTGGGAGTTACTGTGCACACTTCCTGTCTCTGTATCACACTGTGATTAACTGTGCACAGTTCCGGTCTCTGCATCACTCTGGGAGTCACTGTGCACAGGTCCAATCTCTGTATCACACTGGGAGTCACTGTGCACATTTCCTGTCTCTGTATCACACTGGGAGTCACTGTGCACAGTTCTGGTGTCTGTATCACACTGGGAGTCAATGTGCACAGTTCGAGTCTCCATATCACTCTGGGAATTACTGTGCACAGTTCCTATCTCTGTATCACACTGGGAGTCACTGTGCATATTTCCGGTCTCTGTATCACACTGGGAGTTACTGTGCACATTCCGGATCCTGTATCAAACTTGGAGTTACTGTGCACAGTTCCCATCTCTCTATCACACTGTGAATCACTGTGCATCGTTCCGGTCTCCGTATCACACTGGGAGTTACTGTGCACAGCTCCAGTCTCTGTATCACACTGGGAGTTACTGTGCACAGGTCCGGTCTCCATATCACACTGGGAGTTACTGTGCACAGGTCCGGTCTCCGTCTCACACTGGGAGACACTGTGCGCAGTTCCAGTCTCTCTATCACACTGGGTGTCACTGTGCACAGCTCCGGTCTCCGTATCACACTGGGAGTTACTGTGCACAGTTCCGGTCTCTGTATCACACTGGGAGTCACTGTGCACAGTTCCGATCTCTTTATCACACTGGGAGTCACGGTGCATAGGTCCGGTCTCTATCACACTGAGAGTTACTGTGCACAGGTCCAGTCTCCGTATCACACTGGGGGTTATTGTGCACAGGTCCGGTCTCCGTCTCATGCTGGGAGTCACTGTGCACAGGTCCAGTCTCTGTATCACACTGTGAGTCACTGTGCACAGTTCTGGTCTCTGTATCACACTGGAAGTTACTGTGCACAGTTCCGGTCTCTGTATCACACTGGGTGTTACTATGCACAGTTCCTGTCTCTGCATCACACTGGGAGTCACTGTGCACAAATCTGCTCCCTGTATCACACTGGGAGTTACTGTGCACAGTTCCGGTCTCTGTATCACACTGGGAGTCACTGTGCACAGTTGCAGACTCTGTTTCACAGTGAGAGTCACTGTGCACATTTCCAGTGTCTGTATCACACTGGGAGCTAATGTGCAAAGTTCCGGTCTCTGTATCAAACTGGGAGTCACTGTGCACAGTTCCGGTCTCTGTATCACTCTGGGAGTCACTGTCCACAGTTCCGGTCTCTGTATCACACTGGGAGTCACTGTGCATAGTTCCGGTCTCTATCACACTGAGAGTTACTGTGCACAGGTCCAGTCTCCGTCTCACACTGGGAGTCACTGTGCACAGGTCCAGTCTCTGTATCACACTGGGAGTCACTCTGCAATGCTTCGGTCTCTGTATCACACTGGATGTTACTGTGCACAGTTCCGGCCTCTGTATCACACTGGGTGTTACTATGCACAATTCCTGTCTCTGCATCACCCTGCGAGTCACTGTGCACCAATCTGGTCCCTGTATCACACTGGGAGTTACTGTTCACTGTTCCAGTCTCTGTATCACACTGGGAGTTACTGTGCACAGTTCCGGTCTCCCTATCACACTGGGAGTTACTGTGCACAGTTCCTGTCTCTGTATTACACTGGGAGTCACTGTGCACATTTCCTGTCTCTGTATCACACTGGGAGTCACTGCGCACAGTTCTGGTCTCTATCACACTGTGAGTTACTGTGCACATTCCGGTCTCTGTATCAAACTTGGAGTTACTGTGCACAGTTCCCATCTCTCTATCACACTGTGAGTCACTGTGCATAGTTCCTGTCTCCGTATCACACTGGGAGTTACTGTGCACAGCTCCAGTCTCTGTATCACACTGGGAGTTACTGTGCACAGGACCGGTCTCCATATCACACTGGGAGTTACTGTGCACAGGTCTGGTCTCCGTCTCACACTGGGAGTCACTGTGCGCAGTTCCAGTCTCTCTATCACACTGGGAGTCACTGTGCACAGCTCCGGTCTCTGTATCACACTGGGAGTTACTGTGCACAGTTCCGGTCTCTGTATCACACTGGGAGTCACTGTGCACAGTTCCGATCTCTTTATCACACTGGGAGTCACGGTGCATAGTTCCGGTCTCTATCACACTGAGAGTTACTGTGCACAGGTCCAGTCTCCGTATCACACTGGGGGTTATTGTGCACAGGTACGGTCTCCGTCTCATGCTGGGAGTCACTGTGCACAGGTCCAGTCTCTGTATCACACTGGGAGTCACTGTGCACAGTTCTGGTCTCTGTATCACACTGGAAGTTACTGTGCACAGTTCCGGTCTCTGTATCACACTGGGTGTTACTATGCACAGTTCCTGTCTCTGCATCACACTGGGAGTCACTGTGCACAAATCTGCTCCCTGTATCACACTGGGAGTTACTGTGCACAGTTCCGGTCTCTGTATCACACTGGCAGTCACTGTGCACAGTTCCAGACTCTGTATCACACTGAGAGTCACTGTGCACAGTTCCAGTGTCTGTATCACACTGGGAGCTACTGTGAAAAGTTCCGGTCTCTGTATCAAACTGGGAGTCACTGTGCACAGTTCCGGTCTCTGTATCACACTGGGAGTCACTGTCCACAGTTCCAGTGTCTGTATCACACTGGGAGCTACTGTGAAAAGTTCCGGTCTCTGTATCAAACTGGGAGTCACTGTGCACAGTTCCGGTCTCTGTATCACACTGGGAGTCACTGTCCACAGTTCCGGTCTCTGTATCACACTGGGAGTCACTGTGCATAGTTCCGGTCTCTATCACACTGAGAGTTACTGTGCACAGGTCCAGTCTCCGTATCACACTGGGGGTTACTATGCACAGGTCCGGTCTCCGTCTCACACTGGGAGTCACTGTGCACAGGTCCAGTCTCTGTATCACACTGGGAGTCACTGTCCACAGTTCCAGTGTCTGTATCACACTGGGAGCTACTGTGAAAAGTTTCGGTCTCTGTATCACACTGGATGTTACTGTGCACAGTTCCGGTCTCTGTATCACACTGGGTGTTACTATGCACAGTTCCTGTCTCTGCATCACCCTGGGAGTCACTGTGCACCAATCTGGTTCCTGTATCACACTGGGAGTTACTGTTCACTGTTCCAGTCTCTGTATCACACTGGGAGTTACTGTGCACGGTTCCGGTCTCCGTATCACACTGGGAGTCACTGTGCACCGTTCTGGTGTCTGTATCACACTGGGAGTTACTGTGCACAGTTCAGGCCTCTGTATCACACCGGGAGTCACTGTGCACAGTTCCGGTCTCTGTATCACACTGTGATTTACTGTGCACAGTTCCGGTCTCCGTATCACACTGGGAGTCACTGTGCACCGTTCCGGTCTCTGTATCACACTGGGAGTTATTGTGCACAGTTCCGGTGTCTATCACACTGGGAGTCATTGTGCACGGTCTGGTCTCCGTCTCACACTGGGAGTCACTGTGCACAGTTCCGGTCTCCCTACCACACTGGGAGTCACTGTGCACAGGTCCGGTCTCCGTCTCACACTGGGAGTCACTGTGCACAGTTCCGGTCTCCGTATCACACTGGGAGTCACTGTGCACAGGTCCAGTCTCTGTATCACATTGGGAGTCACTGTGCACAGTTCTGCTCTCTGAATCACACTGGGAGTCACTGTGCACAGTCCCTGTCTCTGTATCACACTGGGAGTCACTGTGCACAGTTCCGTTCTCCCTATCACACTGGGCGTTACTGTGCACAGTTCCTGTCTCTGTATAACACTAGGAGTCACTGTGCACAGTTCCTCTCTCTGTATCACACTGGGAGTCACTGTGCACAGTTCCTGTCTCTGTATCACACTAGGAGTCACTGTGCACAGTTCTGGTCTCTGTATCACACTGGGAGTCACTGTGCACTGTTCCAGTCTCTGTATCACACTGGGAGTTAATGTGCACAGTTCGGGTCTCCGTATCACACTGGGAGTCAATGTGCACCGTTCCGGTCTCTGTATCACACTGGGAGTTACTGTGCACCGTTCCGGCCTCTGTATCACACTGGGAGTTACTCTGCACAGTTCTGGTCTCTGTATCACACTGGGAGTTACTGTGCACACTTCCTGTCTCTGTATCACACTGTGATTAACTGTGCACAGTTCCGGTCTCTGTATTACACTGGGAGTCACTGTGCACAGGTCCAATCTCTGTATCACACTGGGAGTCACTGTGCACAGGTCCAATCTCTGTATCACACTGGGAGTCACCGTGCACAGTTCCAGTCTCTGTATCACAGTGCGGTTCACTGTGCACAGTCCCTGTCTCTGTATCACACTGGGAGTCACTGTTCACAGTTCCGGTCTCCCAATCACACTGGGAGTTACTGTGCACAGTTCCCATCTCTCTATCACACTGTGAGTCACTGTGCATAGTTCCTGTCTCCGTATCACACTGGGAGTTACTGTGCACAGCTCCAGTCTCTGTATCACACTGGGAGTTACTGTGCACAGGACCGGTCTCCATATCACACTGGGAGTTACTGTGCACAGGTCCGGTCTCCGTCTCACACTGGGAGTCACTGTGCGCAGTTCCAGTCTCTCTATCACACTGGGAGTCACTGTGCACAGCTCCGGTCTCTGTATCACACTGGGAGTTACTGTGCACAGTTCCGGTCTCTGTATCACACTGGGAGTCACTGTGCACAGTTCCGATCTCTTTATCACACTGGGAGTCACGGTGCATAGTTCCGGTCTCTATCACACTGAGAGTTACTGTGCACAGGTCCAGTCTCCGTATCACACTGGGGGTTATTGTGCACAGGTACGGTCTCCGTCTCATGCTGGGAGTCACTGTGCACAGGTCCAGTCTCTGTATCACACTGGGAGTCACTGTGCACAGTTCTGGTCTCTGTATCACACTGGAAGTTACTGTGCACAGTTCCGGTCTCTGTATCACACTGGGTGTTACTATGCACAGTTCCTGTCTCTGCATCACACTGGGAGTCACTGTGCACAAATCTGCTCCCTGTATCACACTGGGAGTTACTGTGCACAGTTCCGGTCTCTGTATCACACTGGCAGTCACTGTGCACAGTTCCAGACTCTGTATCACACTGAGAGTCACTGTGCACAGTTCCAGTGTCTGTATCACACTGGGAGCTACTGTGAAAAGTTCCGGTCTCTGTATCAAACTGGGAGTCACTGTGCACAGTTCCGGTCTCTGTATCACACTGGGAGTCACTGTCCACAGTTCCAGTGTCTGTATCACACTGGGAGCTACTGTGAAAAGTTCCGGTCTCTGTATCAAACTGGGAGTCACTGTGCACAGTTCCGGTCTCTGTATCACACTGGGAGTCACTGTCCACAGTTCCGGTCTCTGTATCACACTGGGAGTCACTGTGCATAGTTCCGGTCTCTATCACACTGAGAGTTACTGTGCACAGGTCCAGTCTCCGTATCACACTGGGGGTTACTATGCACAGGTCCGGTCTCCGTCTCACACTGGGAGTCACTGTGCACAGGTCCAGTCTCTGTATCACACTGGGAGTCACTGTCCACAGTTCCAGTGTCTGTATCACACTGGGAGCTACTGTGAAAAGTTTCGGTCTCTGTATCACACTGGATGTTACTGTGCACAGTTCCGGTCTCTGTATCACACTGGGTGTTACTATGCACAGTTCCTGTCTCTGCATCATCCTGGGAGTCACTGTGCACCAATCTGGTTCCTGTATCACACTGGGAGTTACTGTGCACAGTTCCGGTCTCTGTATCACACTGGGAGTCACTGTGCACAGTTCCGATCTCTTTATCACACTGGGAGTCACGGTGCATAGTTCCGGTCTCTATCACACTGAGAGTTACTGTGCACAGGTCCAGTCTCCGTATCACACTGGGGGTTATTGTGCACAGGTCCGGTCTCCGTCTCATGCTGGGAGTCACTGTGCACAGGTCCAGTCTCTGTATCACACTGGGAGTCACTGTGCACAGTTCTGGTCTCTGTATCACACTGGAAGTTACTGTGCACAGTTCCGGTCTCTGTATCACACTGGGTGTTACTATGCACAGTTCCTGTCTCTGCATCACACTGGGAGTCACTGTGCACAAATCTGCTCCCTGTATCACACTGGGAGTTACTGTGCACAGTTCCGGTCTCTGTATCACACTGGCAGTCACTGTGCACAGTTCCAGACTCTGTATCACACTGAGAGTCACTGTGCACAGTTCCAGTGTCTGTATCACACTGGGAGCTACTGTGAAAAGTTCCGGTCTCTGTATCAAACTGGGAGTCACTGTGCACAGTTCCGGTCTCTGTATCACACTGGGAGTCACTGTCCACAGTTCCAGTGTCTGTATCACACTGGGAGCTACTGTGAAAAGTTCCGGTCTCTGTATCAAACTGGGAGTCACTGTGCACAGTTCCGGTCTCTGTATCACACTGGGAGTCACTGTCCACAGTTCCGGTCTCTGTATCACACTGGGAGTCACTGTGCATAGTTCCTGTCTCTATCACACTGAGAGTTACTGTGCACAGGTCCAGTCTCCGTATCACACTGGGGGTTACTATGCACAGGTCCGGTCTCCGTCTCACACTGGGAGTCACTGTGCACAGGTCCAGTCTCTGTATCACACTGGGAGTCACTGTCCACAGTTCCAGTGTCTGTATCACACTGGGAGCTACTGTGAAAAGTTTCGGTCTCTGTATCACACTGGATGTTACTGTGCACAGTTCCGGTCTCTGTATCACACTGGGTGTTACTATGCACAGTTCCTGTCTCTGCATCATCCTGGGAGTCACTGTGCACCAATCTGGTTCCTGTATCACACTGGGAGTTACTGTTCACTGTTCCAGTCTCTGTATCACACTGGGAGTTACTGTGCACGGTTCCGGTCTCCGTATCACACTGGGAGTCACTGTGCACCGTTCTGGTGTCTGTATCACACTGGGAGTTACTGTGCACAGTTCAGGCCTCTGTATCACACCGGGAGTCACTGTGCACAGTTCCGGTCTCTGTATCACACTGTGATTTACTGTGCACAGTTCCGGTCTCCCTATCACACTGGGCGTTACTGTGCACAGTTCCTGTCTCTGTATAACACTAGGAGTCACTGTGCACAGTTCCTCTCTCTGTATCACACTGGGAGTCACTGTGCACAGTTCCTGTCTCTGTATCACACTGGGAGTCACTGTGCACCGTTCCGGTCTCTGTATCACACTGGGAGTTATTGTGCACAGTTCCGGTGTCTATCACACTGGGAGTCATTGTGCACGGTCTGGTCTCCGTCTCACACTGGGAGTCACTGTGCACAGTTCCGGTCTCCCTACCACACTGGGAGTCACTGTGCACAGGTCCGGTCTCCGTCTCACACTGGGAGTCACTGTGCACAGTTCCGGTCTCCGTATCACACTGGGAGTTACTGTGCACAGTTCCAGTCTCTGTATCACACTGGGAGTCACTGTGCACAGGTCCAGTCTCTGTATCACATTGGGAGTCACTGTGCACAGTTCTGCTCTCTGAATCACACTGGGAGTCACTGTGCACAGTCCCTGTCTCTGTATCACACTGGGAGTCACTGTGCACAGTTCCGTTCTCCCTATCACACTGGTCGTTACTGTGCACAGTTCCTGTCTCTGTATAACACTAGGAGTCACTGTGCACAGATCCTCTCTCTGTATCACACTGGGAGTCACTGTGCACAGTTCCTGTCTCTGTATCACACTAGGAGTCACTGTGCACAGTTCTGGTCTCTGTATCACACTGGGAGTCACTGTGCACTGTTCCAGTCTCTGTATCACACTGGGAGTTAATGTGCACAGTTCGGGTCTCCGTATCACACTGGGAGTCACTGTGCACCGTTCCGGTCTCTGTATCACACTGGGAGTTACTGTGCACCGTTCCGGCCTCTGTATCACACTGGGAGTTACTCTGCACAGTTCTGGTCTCTGTATCACACTGGGAGTTACTGTGCACACTTCCTGTCTCTGTATCACACTGTGATTAACTGTGCACAGTTCCGGTCTCTGTATTACACTGGGAGTCACTGTGCACAGGTCCAATCTCTGTATCACACTGGGAGTCACTGTGCACAGGTCCAATCTCTGTATCACACTGGGAGTCACCGTGCACAGTTCCAGTCTCTGTATCACAGTGCGGTTCACTGTGCACAGTTCCTGTCTCTGTATCACACTGGGAGTCACTGTGCACAGTCCCTGTCTCTGTATCACACTGGGAGTCACTGTTCACAGTTCCGGCCTCCCAATCACACTGGGAGTTACTGTGCACAGTTCCTGTCTCTGTATTACACTGGGAGTCACTGTGCACATTTCCTGTCTCTGTATCATACTGGGAGTCACTGTGCAAAGTTCTGGTCTCTGTATCACACTGGGAGTCAATGTGCACAGTTCGAGTCTCCATATCACTCTGGGAATTACTGTGCACAGTTCCTGTCTCTGTATCACACTGGGAGTCACTGTGCATATTTCCGGTCTCTGTATCACACAGGGAGTTACTGTGCACAGTTCTGGTCTCTATCACACTATGAGTTACTGTGCACATTCCGGTCTCTGTATCAAACTTGGAGTTACTGTGCACAGTTCCCATCTCTCAATCACACTGTGAGGCACTGTGCATAGTTCCGGTCTCCGTATCACACTGGGAGTTACTGTGCACAGCTCCAGTCTCTGTATCACACTGGGAGTTACTGTGCACAGGTCCGGTCTCCATATCACACTGAGAGTTACTGTGCACAGGTCCGGTCTCTGTCTCACACTGGGAGTCACTGTGCGCAGTTCCAGTCTCTCTATCACACTGGGAGTCACTGTGCACAGCTCCGGTCTCTGTATCACACTGGGAGTTACTGTGCACAGTTCCGGTCTCCGTATCACACTGGGAGTCACTGTGCACAGTTCCAATCTCTTTATCACACTGGGAGTCACGGTGCATAGTTCCGGTCTCTATCACACTGAGAGTTACTGTGCACAGGTCCAGTCTCTGTATCACACTGGGGGTTATTGTGCACAGGTCCGGTCTCCGTCTCACGCTGGGAGTCACTGTGCACAGGTCCAGTCTCTGTATCACACTGGGAGTCACTGTGCACAGCTCTGGTCTCTGTATCACACTGGAAGTTACTGTGCACAGTTCCGGTCTCTGTATCACACTGGGTGTTATTATGCACAGTTCCTGTCTCTGCATCATACTGGGAGTCACTGTGCACAAATCTGCTCCCTGTATCACACTGGGAGTTACTGTGCACAGTTCCGGTCTCTGTATCACACTGGGTGTCACTGTGCACAGTTCCAGACTCTGTATCACACTGAGAGTCACTGTGCACAGTTCCAGTGTCTGTATCACACTGGGAGCTACTGTGAAAAGTTCCGGTCTCTGTATCAAACTGGGAGTCATTGTGCACAGTTCCGGTCTCTGTATCACATTGGGAGTCACTGTCCACAGTTCCGGTCTCTGTATCACACTGGGAGTCACTGTGCATAGTTCCGGTCTCTATCACACTGAGAGTTACTGTGCACAGGTCCAGTCTCCGTATCACACTGGGGGTTACTATGCACAGGTCCGGTCTCCGTCTCACACTGGGAGTCACTGTGCACAGGTCCAGTCTCTGTATCACACTGGGAGTCACTCTGCAATGTTTCGGTCTCTGTATCACACTGGATGTTACTGTGCACAGTTCCGGTCTCTGTATCACACTGGGTGTTACTATGCACAGTTCCTGTCTCTGCATCACCCTGGGAGTCACTGTGCACCAATCTGGTCCCTGTATCACACTGGGAGTTACTGTTCACTGTTCCAGTCTCTGTATCACACTGGGAGTTACTGTGCACAGTTCCGGTCTCCGTATCACACTGGGAGTCACTGTGCACCGTTCCGGTCTCTGTATCACACTGGGAGTTACTGTGCACAGTTCCTGTCTCTGTATCACACTAGGAGTCACTGTGCACAGTTCTGGTCTCTGTATCACACTGGGAGTTACTGTGCACAGTTCCTGTCTCTGTATCACACTAGGAGTCACTGTGCACAGTTCTGGTCTCTGTATCACACTGGGAGTCACTGTGCACTGTTCCAGTCTCTGTATCACACTGGGAGTTAATGTGCACAGTTCGGGTCTCCGTATCACACTGGGAGTCACTGTGCACAGTTCAGGACTCTGTATCACACTGGGAGTCACTGTGCATATTTCCGGTCTCTGTATCACACAGGGAGTTACTGTGCACAGTTCTGGTCTCTATCACACTGTGAATTACTGTGCACATTCCGGTCTCTGTATCAAACTTGGAGTTACTGTGCACAGTTCCCATCTCTCTATCACACTGTGAGTCACTGTGCATAGTTCCGGTCTCCGTATCACACTGGGAGTTACTGTGCACAGCTCCAGTCTCTGTATCACACTGGGAGTTACTGTGCACAGGTCCGGTCTCCATATCACACTGAGAGTTACTGTGCACAGGTCCGGTCTCCATCTCACACTGGGAGTCACTGTGCGCAGTTCCAGTCTCTCTATCACACTGGGAGTCACTGTGCACAGCTCCGGTCTCTGTATCACACTGGGAGTCACTGTGCACAGTTACGATCTCTTTATCACACTGGGAGTCACGGTGCATAGTTCCGGTCTCTATCACACTGAGAGTTACTGTGCACAGGTCCAGTCTCCGTATCACACTGGGGGTTATTGTGCACAGGTACGGTCTCCGTCTCACGCTGGGAGTCACTGTGCACAGGTCCAGTCTCTGTATCACACTGGGAGTCACTGTGCACAGTTCTGGTCTCTGTATCACACTGGAAGTTACTGTGCACAGTTCCGGTCTCTGTATCACACTGGGTGTTACTATGCACAGTTCCTGTCTCTGCATCACACTGGGAGTCACTGTGCACAAATCTGCTCCCTGTATCACACTGGGAGTTACTGTGCACAGTTCCGGTCTCTGTATCACACTGGGAGTCACTGTTCACAGTTCCAGACTCTGTATCACACTGAGAGTCACTGTGCACAGTTCCAGTGTCTGTATCACACTGGGAGCTACTGTGAAAAGTTCCGGTCTCTGTATCAAACTGGGAGTCACTGTGCACAGTTCCGGTCTCTGTATCACACTGGGAGTCACTGTCCACAGTTCCGGTCTCTGTATCACACTGGGAGTCACTGTGCATAGTTCCGGTCTCTATCACACTGAGAGCTACTGTGCACAGGTCCAGTCTCCGTATCACACTGGGGGTTACTATGCACAGGTCCGGTCTCCGTCTCACACTGGGAGTCACTGTGCACAGGTCCAGTCTCTGTATCACACTGGGAGTCACTCTGCAATGTTTCGGTCTCTGTATCACACTGGATGTTACTGTGCACAGTTCCGGTCTCTGTATCACACTGGGTGTTACTATGCACAGTTCCTGTCTCTGCATCACCCTGGGAGTCACTGTGCACCAATCTGGTCCCTGTATCACACTGGGAGTTACTGTTCACTGTTCCAGTCTCTGTATCACACTGGGAGTTACTGTGCACAGTTCCGGTCTCCGTATCACACTGGGAGTCACTGTGCACCGTTCTGGTGTCTGTATCACACTGGGAGTTACTGTGCACAGTTCAGGCCTCTGTATCACACTGGGAGTCACTGTGCACAGTTCCGGTCTCTGTATCACACTGTGATTTACTGTGCACAGTTCCGGTCTCCGTATCACACTGGGACTCACTGTGCACTGTTCCGGTCTCTGTATCACACTGGGAGTTATTGTGCACAGTTCCGGTGTCTATCACACTGGGAGTCATTGTGCACGGTCTGGTCTCCGTCTCACACTGGGAGTCACTGTGCACAGTTCCGGTCTCCCTACCACACTGGGAGTCACTGTGCACAGGTCCGGTCTCCGTCTCACACTGGGAGTCACTGTGCACAGTTCCGGTCTCCGTATCACACTGGGAGTTACTGTGCACAGTTCCGGTCTCTGTATCACACTGGGAGTCACTGTGCACAGGTCCAGTCTCTGTATCACATTGGGAGTCACTGTGCACATTTCTGCTCTCTGTATCACACTGGGAGTTACTGTGCACAGTTCCAGTCTCTGAATCACACTGGGAGTCACTGTGCACAGTCCCTGTCTCTGTATCACACTGGGAGTCACTGTGCACAGTTCCGTTCTCCCTATCACACTGGGCGTTACTGTGCACAGTTCCGTTCTCCCTATCACACTGGGCGTTACTGTGCACAGTTCCTGTCTCTGTATAACACTAGGAGTCACTGTGCACAGTTCCTCTCTCTGTATCACACTGGGAGTCACTGTGCACAGTTCCTGTCTCTGTATCACACTAGGAGTCACTGTGCACAGTTCTGGTCTCTGTATCACACTGGGAGTCACTGTGCACTGTTCCAGTCTCTGTATCACACTGGGAGTTAATGTGCGCAGTTCGGGTCTCCGTATCACACTGGGAGTCACTGTGCACCGTTCCGGTCTCTGTATCACACTGGGAGTTACTGTGCACCGTTCCGGCCTCTGTATCACACTGGGAGTTACTCTGCACAGTTCTGCTCTCTGTATCACACTGGGAGTTACTGTGCACACTTCCTGTCTCTGTATCACACTGTGATTAACTGTGCACAGTTCCGGTCTCTGTATTACACTGGGAGTCACTGTGCACAGGTCCAATCTCTGTATCACACTGGGAGTCACTGTGCACAGTTCTGGTCTCTGTATCACACTGTGATTCACTGTGCACAGTTCCGGTCTCTGTATCACACTGGGAGTCACTGTGCACAGGTCCAATCTCTGTATCACACTGGGAGTCACCGTGCACAGTTCCAGTCTCTGTATCACAGTGCGGGTCACTGTGCACAGTTCCTGTCTCTGTATCACACTGGGAGTCACTGTGCACAGTCCCTGTCTCTGTATCACACTGGGAGTCACTGTGCACAGTTCCGGTCTCCCAATCACACTGGGAGTTACTGTGCACAGTTCCTGTCTCTGTATTACACTGGGAGTCACTGTGCACATTTCCTGTCTCTGTATCACACTGGGAGTCACTGTGCACAGTTCTGGTCTCTATCACACTGTGAGTTACTGTGCACATTCCGGTCTCTGTATCAAACTTGGAGTTACTGTGCACAGTTCCCATCTCTCTATCACACTATGAGTCACTGTGCATAGTTCCGGTCTCCGTATCACACTGGGAGGTACTGTGCACAGCTCCAGTCTCTGTATCACACTGGGAGTTACTGTGCACAGGTCCGGTCTCCATATCTCACTGAGAGTTACTGTGTACAGGTCCGGTCTCCGTCTCACACTGGGAGTCACTGTGCGCAGTTCCAGTCTCTCTATCACACTGGGAGTCACTGTGCACAGCTCCGGTCTCCGTATCGCACTGGGAGTTACTGTGCACAGTTCCGGTCTCTGTATCAAACTGGGAGTCACTGTGCACAGTTCCGATCTCTTTATCACACTGGGAGTCACGGTGCATAGTTCCGGTCTCTATCACACTGCGAGTTACTGTGCACAGTTCCAGTCTCCGTATCACACTGGGGGTTACTGTGCACAGGTCCGGTCTCCGTCTCACGCAGGGAGTCACTGTGCACAGGTCCAGTCTCTGTATCACACTGGGAGTCACTGTGCACAGTTCTGGTCTCTGTATCACACTGGAAGTTACTGTGCACAGTTCCGGTCTCTGTATCACACTGGGAGTCACTGTGCACAGGTCCAGTCTCTGTATTACACTGGGAGTCACTGTGCACAGTTCTGGTCTCTGTATCACACTGGGAGTCACTGTGCACAGTTCCAGTCTCTCTATCACACTGGGAGTCACTGTGCACCGTTCTGGTGTCTGTATCACACTGGGAGTTACTGTGCACAGTTCAGGCCTCTGTATCACACTGGGAGTCACTGTGCACAGTTCCGGTCTCTGTATCACACTGTGATTTACTGTGCACAGTTCCGGTCTCCGTATCACACTGGGACTCACTGTGCACCGTTCCGGTCTCTGTATCACACTGGGAGTTATTGTGCACAGTTCCGGTGTCTATCACACTGGGAGTCATTGTGCACGGTCTGGTCTCCGTCTCACACTGGGAGTCACTGTGCACAGTTCCGGTCTCCCTACCACACTGGGAGTCACTGTGCACAGGTCCGGTCTCCGTCTCACACTGGGAGTCACTGTGCACAGTTCCGGTCTCCGTATCACACTGGGAGTTACTGTGCTCAGTTCCGGTCTCTGTATCACACTGGGAGTCACTGTGCACAGGTCCAGTCTCTGTATCACATTGGGAGTCACTGTGCACAGTTCTGCTCTCTGTATCACACTGGGAGTTACTGTGCACAGTTCCAGTCTCTGAATCACACTGGGAGTCACTGTGCACAGTCCCTGTCTCTGTATCACACTGGGAGTCACTGTGCACAGTTCCGTTCTCCCTATCACACTGGGCGTTACTGTGCACAGTTCCGTTCTCCCTATCACACTGGGCGTTACTGTGCACAGTTCCTGTCTCTGTATAACACTAGGAGTCACTGTGCACAGTTCCTCTCTCTGTATCACACTGGGAGTCACTGTGCACAGTTCCTGTCTCTGTATCACACTAGGAGTCACTGTGCACAGTTCTGGTCTCTGTATCACACTGGGAGTCACTGTGCACTGTTCCAGTCTCTGTATCACACTGGGAGTTAATGTGCGCAGTTCGGGTCTCCGTATCACACTGGGAGTCACTGTGCACCGTTCCGGTCTCTGTATCACACTGGGAGTTACTGTGCACCGTTCCGGCCTCTGTATCACACTGGGAGTTACTCTGCACAGTTCTGCTCTCTGTATCACACTGGGAGTTACTGTGCACACTTCCTGTCTCTGTATCACACTGTGATTAACTGTGCACAGTTCCGGTCTCTGTATTACACTGGGAGTCACTGTGCACAGGTCCAATCTCTGTATCACACTGGGAGTCACTGTGCACAGTTCTGGTCTCTGTATCACACTGTGATTCACTGTGCACAGTTCCGGTCTCTGTATCACACTGGGAGTCACTGTGCACAGGTCCAATCTCTGTATCACACTGGGAGTCACCGTGCACAGTTCCAGTCTCTGTATCACAGTGCAGGTCACTGTGCACAGTTCCTGTCTCTGTATCACACTGGGAGTCACTGTGCACAGTCCCTGTCTCTGTATCACACTGGGAGTCACTGTGCACAGTTCCGGTCTCCCAATCACACTGGGAGTTACTGTGCACAGTTCCTGTCTCTGTATTACACTGGGAGTCACTGTGCACATTTCCTGTCTCTGTATCACACTGGGAGTCACTGTGCACAGTTCTGGTCTCTATCACACTGTGAGTTACTGTGCACATTCCGGTCTCTGTATCAAACTTGGAGTTACTGTGCACAGTTCCCATCTCTCTATCACACTATGAGTCACTGTGCATAGTTCCGGTCTCCGTATCACACTGGGAGTTACTGTGCACAGCTCCAGTCTCTGTATCACACTGGGAGTTACTGTGCACAGGTCCGGTCTCCATATCACACTGAGAGTTACTGTGTACAGGTCCGGTCTCCGTCTCACACTGGGAGTCACTGTGCGCAGTTCCAGTCTCTCTATCACACTGGGAGTCACTGTGCACAGCTCCGGTCTCCGTATCGCACTGGGAGTTACTGTGCACAGTTCCGGTGTCTGTATCAAACTGGGAGTCACTGTGCACAGTTCCGATCTCTTTATCACACTGGGAGTCACGGTGCATAGTTCTGGTCTCTATCACACTGCGAGTTACTGTGCACAGTTCCAGTCTCCGTATCACACTGGGGGTTACTGTGCACAGGTCCGGTCTCCGTCTCACGCAGGGAGTCACTGTGCACAGGTCCAGTCTCTGTATCACACTGGGAGTCACTGTGCACAGTTCTGGTCTCTGTATCACACTGGAAGTTACTGTGCACAGTTCCGGTCTCTGTATCACACTGGAAGTCACTGTGCACAGGTCCAGTCTCTGTATTACACTGGGAGTCACTGTGCACAGTTCTGGTCTCTGTATCACACTGGGAGTCACTGTGCACAGTTCCAGTCTCTCTATCACACTGGGAGTCACTGTGCACCGTTCTGGTGTCTGTATCACACTGGGAGTTACTGTGCACAGTTCAGGCCTCTGTATCACACTGGGAGTCACTGTGCACAGTTCCGGTCTCTGTATCACACTGTGATTTACTGTGCACAGTTCCGGTCTCCGTATCACACTGGGACTCACTGTGCACCGTTCCGGTCTCTGTATCACACTGGGAGTTATTGTGCACAGTTCCGGTGTCTATCACACTGGGAGTCATTGTGCACGGTCTGGTCTCCGTCTCACACCGGGAGTCACTGTGCACAGTTCCGGTCTCCCTACCACACTGGGAGTCACTGTGCACAGGTCCGGTCTCCGTCTCACACTGGGAGTCACTGTGCACAGTTCCGGTCTCCGTATCACACTGGGAGTCACTGTGCACAGTTCCGATCTCTTTATCACACTGGGAGTCACGGTGCATAGTTCCGGTCTCTATCACACTGTGAGTTACTGTGCACAGGTCCAGTCTCCGTATCACACTGGGGGTTATTGTGCACAGGTCCGGTCTCCGTCTCACGCTGGGAGTCACTGTGCACAGGTCCAGTCTCTGTATCACACTGGGAGTCACTGTGCACAGCTCTGGTCTCTGTATCACACTGGAAGTTACTGTGCACAGTTCCGGTCTCTGTATCACACTGGGTGTTACTATGCACAGTTCCTGTCTCTGCATCACACTGGGAGTCACTGTGCACAAATCTGCTCCCTGAATCACACTGGGAGTTACTGTGCACAGTTCCGGTCTCTGTATCACACTGGGAGTCACTGTGCACAGTTCCAGACTCTGTATCACACTGAGAGTCACTGTGCACAGTTCCAGTGTCTGTATCACACTGGGAGCTACTGTGAAAAGTTCCGGTCTCTGTATCAAACTGGGAGTCATTGTGCACAGTTCCGGTCTCTGTATCACACTGGGAGTCACTGTCCACAGTTCCGGTCTCTGTATCACACTGGGAGTCACTGTGCATAGTTCCGGTCTCTATCACACTGAGAGTTACTGTGCACAGGTCCAGTCTCCGTATCACACTGGGGGTTACTATGCACAGGTCCGGTCTCCGTCTCACACTGGGAGTCACTGTGCACAGGTCCAGTCTCTGTATCACACTGGGAGTCACTCTGCAATGTTTCGGTCTCTGTATCACACTGGATGTTACTGTGCACAGTTCCGGTCTCTGTATCACACTGGGTGTTACTATGCACAGTTCCTGTCTCTGCATCACCCTGGGAGTCACTGTGCACCAATCTGGTCCCTGTATCACACTGGGAGTTACTGTTCACTGTTCCAGTCTCTGTATCACACTGGGAGTTACTGTGCACAGTTCCGGTCTCCATATCACACTGGGAGTCACTGTGCACCGTTCTGGTCTCTGTATCACACTGGGAGTTACTGTGCACAGTTCCTGACTCTGTATCACACTAGGAGTCACTGTGCACAGTTCTGGTCTCTGTATCACACTGGGAGTTACTGTGCACAGTTCCTGTCTCTGTATCACACTAGGAGTCACTGTGCACAGTTCAGGACTCTGTATCACACTGGGAGTCACTGTGCATATTTCCGGTCTCTGTATCACACAGGGAGTTACTGTGCACAGTTCTGGTCTCTATCACACTGTGAGTTACTGTGCACATTCCGGTCTCTGTATCAAACTTGGAGTTACTGTGCACAGTTCCCATCTCTCTATCACACTGTGAGTCACTGTGCATAGTTCCGGTCTCCGTATCACACTGGGAGTTACGGTGCACAGCTCCAGTCTCTGTATCACACTGGGAGTTACTGTGCACAGGTCCGGTCTCCATATCACACTGAGAGTTACTGTGCACAGGTCCGGTCTCCGTCTCACACTGGGAGTCACTGTCCACAGCTCCGGTCTCTGTATCACACTGGGAGTCACTGTGCACAGTTCCGATCTCTTTATCACACTGGGAGTCACGGTGCATAGTTCCGGTCTCTATCACACTGAGAGTTACTGTGCACAGGTCCAGTCTCCGTATCACACTGGGGGTTATTGTGCACAGGTACGGTCTCCGTCTCACGCTGGGAGTCACTGTGCACAGGTCCAGTCTCTGTATCACACTGGGAGTCACTGTGCACAGTTCTGGTCTCTGTATCACACTGGAAGTTACTGTGCACAGTTCCGGTCTCTGTATCACACTGGGTGTTACTATGCACAGTTCCTGTCTCTGCATCACACTGGGAGTCACTGTGCACAAATCTGCTCCCTGTATCACACTGGGAGTTACTGTGCACAGTTCCGGTCTCTGTATCACACTGGGAGTCACTGTTCACAGTTCCAGACTCTGTATCACACTGAGAGTCACTGTGCACAGTTCCAGTGTCTGTATCACACTGGGAGCTACTGTGAAAAGTTCCGGTCTCTGTATCAAACTGGGAGTCACTGTGCACAGTTCCGGTCTCTGTATCACACTGGGAGTCACTGTCCACAGTTCCGGTCTCTGTATCACACTGGGAGTCACTGTGCATAGTTCCGGTCTCTATCACACTGAGAGCTACTGTGCACAGGTCCAGTCTCCGTATCACACTGGGGGTTACTATGCACAGGTCCGGTCTCCGTCTCACACTGGGAGTCACTGTGCACAGGTCCAGTCTCTGTATCACACTGGGAGTCACTCTGCAATGTTTCGGTCTCTGTATCACACTGGATGTTACTGTGCACAGTTCCGGTCTCTGTATCACACTGGGTGTTACTATGCACAGTTCCTGTCTCTGCATCACCCTGGGAGTCACTGTGCACCAATCTGGTCCCTGTATCACACTGGGAGTTACTGTTCACTGTTCCAGTCTCTGTATCACACTGGGAGTTACTGTGCACAGTTCCGGTCTCCGTATCACACTGGGAGTCACTGTGCACCGTTCTGGTGTCTGTATCACACTGGGAGTTACTGTGCACAGTTCCGGTCTCTGTATCACACTGGGTGTTACTATGCACATTTCCTGTCTCTGCATCAGACTGGGAGTCACTGTGCACAAATCTGCTCCCTGTATCACACTGGGAGTTACTGTGCACAGTTCCGGTCTCTGTATCAAACTGGGAGTCACTGTGCACAGTTGCAGACTCTGTATCACACTGGGAGTCACTGTGCACAGTTCCAGTGTCTGTATCACACTGGGAGCTACTGTGCATAGTTCCGGTCTCTATCACACTGAGAGTTACTGTGCACAGGTCCAGTCTCCTTATCACACAGGGGGTTACTGTGCACAGTTCTGGTCTCCGTCTCACACTGGGAGTCACTGTGCACAGGTCCAGTCTCTGTATCACACTGGGATTCACTCTGCAATGTTTCGGTCTCTGTATCACACTGGAAGTTACTGTGCACAGTTCCGGTCTCTGTATCACACTGGGTGTTACTACGCACAGTTCCTGTCTCTGCATCACACTGGGAGTCACTGTGCACCAATCTGGTCCCTGTATCACACTGGGAGTTACTGTTCACTGTTCCAGTCTCTGTATCACACTGGGAGTCACTGTGCACAGTTCCGGTCTCCCTATCACACTGGGAGTTACTGTGCACAGTTCCTGTCTCTGTATTACACTGGGAGTTACTGTGCATTGTTCCTGTCTCTGTATAACACTAGGAGTCACTGTGCACAGTTCCTCTCTCTGTATCACACTGGGAGTCACTGTCCATAGTTCCGGTCTCTATCACACTGAGAGTCACTGTGCACTGTTCTGGTCTCTGTATCATACTGGAAGTTACTGTGCACAGTTCCGGCCTCTGCATCACACTGGGAGTCACTGTGCACTGTTCCAGTCTCTGTATCACACTGGGAGTTACTGTGCACAGTTCGGGTCTCCGTATCACACTGGGAGTCACTGTGCACCGTCCTGGTCTCTGTATCACACTGGGAGTTACTGTGCACCGTTCCGGCCTCTGTATCACACTGGGAGTCACTGTGCACCGTTCCTGTCTCTGTATCACACTGTGATTTACTATGCGCAGTTGCGGTCTCCGTATCACACTAGGAGTCACTGTGCAGAGTTCCTGTCTCTGTATCACACTGGGAGTCACTGTGCACAGTTCCTGTCTCTGTATCACACTGGAAGTCACCGTGCACAGTTCCGGACTCTGTATCACACTGGGAGTGACTGTGCACAGTTCCGGTCTCTGTATCACACTGGGAGTGACTGTGCACAGTTCCTATCTCCGTAGCACACTGGGAGTCACTGTGCACAGTTCCGGTCTCCCTGTCACACTGGGTATTACTGTGCACAGTTCCAGTCCCTGTATCACACTGGGAGTCACTGTGCACAGTCCCTGTCTCTGTATCACACTGGGAGTCACTGTGCACAGTTCCGGTCCCCCTATCACACTGGGAGTTACTGTGCACAGTTCCTGTCTCTGTATTACACTGGGAGTTACTGTGCACAGTTCCTGTCTCTGTATCACACTGGAAGTCACCGTGCACAGTTCCGGACTCTCTATCACACTGGGAGTCACTGTGCACAGTTCCGGCCTCTGTATCACACTGGGAGTCACTGTGCACAGTTCCTATCTCCATAGCACACTGGGAGTTACTGTGCACAGTTCCAGTCTCCCTATCACACTAGGAGTCACTGTGCACAGTTCCAGTCTCTGTATCACACTGGGAGTCACTGTGCACTGTCCCTGTCTCTGTATCACACTGGGAGTCACTGTGCACAGTTCCGGTCTCCCTATCACACTGGGAGTTACTGTGCACAGTTCCTGTCTCTGTATTACACTGGGAGTTACTGTGCACAGTTCCTGTCTCTGTATAACACTAGGAGTCACTGTGCACAGTTCCTCTCTCTGTATCACACTGGGAGTCACTGTGCACAGTTCCTGTCTCTGTATCACACTAGGAGTCACTGTGCACAGTTCTGGTCTCTGTATCACACTGGGAGTCACTGTGCACAGTTCCGGTCTCCCTATCACACTGGGAGTTACTGTGCACAGTTCCTGTCTCTGTATTACACTGGGAGTTACTGTGCACTGTTCCAGTCTCTGTATCACACTGGGAGTTACAGTGCACAGTGCCGGTCTCCGTATCACACTGGGAGTCAATATGCACCGTTCAGGTCTCTGTATCACACTGGGAGTTACTGTGCACAGTTCCGGCCTCTGTATCACACTGGGAGTTACTGTGCACAGTTCCGGTGTCTATCATACTGGGAGTTACTGTGCACAGTTCCGGTCTCTGTATCACACTGGGAGTTACTGTGCACAGTTCTGGTCTCTGTATCACACTGGGAGTTACTGTGCACACTTCCTGTCTCTGTATCACACTGGGAGCTACTGTGAAAAGTTCCGGTCTCTGTATCAAACTGGGAGTCACTGTGCACAGTTCCGGTCTCTGTATCACACTGGGAGTCACTGTCCACAGTTCCGGTCTCTGTATCACACTGGGAGTCACTGTGCATAGTTCCGGTCTCTATCACACTGAGAGCTACTGTGCACAGGTCCAGTCTCCGTATCACACTGGGGGTTACTATGCACAGGTCCGGTCTCCGTCTCACACTGGGAGTCACTGTGCACAGGTCCAGTCTCTGTATCACACTGGGAGTCACTCTGCAATGTTTCGGTCTCTGTATCACACTGGATGTTACTGTGCACAGTTCCGGTCTCTGTATCACACTGGGTGTTACTATGCACAGTTCCTGTCTCTGCATCACCCTGGGAGTCACTGTGCACCAATCTGGTCCCTGTATCACACTGGGAGTTACTGTTCACTGTTCCAGTCTCTGTATCACACTGGGAGTTACTGTGCACAGTTCCGGTCTCCGTATCACACTGGGAGTCACTGTGCACCGTTCTGGTGTCTGTATCACACTGGGAGTTACTGTGCACAGTTCCGGTCTCTGTATCACACTGGGTGTTACTATGCACATTTCCTGTCTCTGCATCAGACTGGGAGTCACTGTGCACAAATCTGCTCCCTGTATCACACTGGGAGTTACTGTGCACAGTTCCGGTCTCTGTATCAAACTGGGAGTCACTGTGCACAGTTGCAGACTCTGTATCACACTGGGAGTCACTGTGCACAGTTCCAGTGTCTGTATCACACTGGGAGCTACTGTGCATAGTTCCGGTCTCTATCACACTGAGAGTTACTGTGCACAGGTCCAGTCTCCTTATCACACAGGGGGTTACTGTGCACAGTTCTGGTCTCCGTCTCACACTGGGAGTCACTGTGCACAGGTCCAGTCTCTGTATCACACTGGGATTCACTCTGCAATGTTTCGGTCTCTGTATCACACTGGAAGTTACTGTGCACAGTTCCGGTCTCTGTATCACACTGGGTGTTACTATGCACAGTTCCTGTCTCTGCATCACACTGGGAGTCACTGTGCACCAATCTGGTCCCTGTATCACACTGGGAGTTACTGTTCACTGTTCCAGTCTCTGTATCACACTGGGAGTCACTGTGCACAGTTCCGGTCTCCCTATCACACTGGGAGTTACTGTGCACAGTTCCTGTCTCTGTATTACACTGGGAGTTACTGTGCATTGTTCCTGTCTCTGTATAACACTAGGAGTCACTGTGCACAGTTCCTCTCTCTGTATCACACTGGGAGTCACTGTCCATAGTTCCGGTCTCTATCACACTGAGAGTCACTGTGCACTGTTCTGGTCTCTGTATCATACTGGAAGTTACTGTGCACAGTTCCGGCCTCTGCATCACACTGGGAGTCACTGTGCACTGTTCCAGTCTCTGTATCACACTGGGAGTTACTGTGCACAGTTCGGGTCTCCGTATCACACTGGGAGTCACTGTGCACCGTCCTGGTCTCTGTATCACACTGGGAGTTACTGTGCACCGTTCCGGCCTCTGTATCACACTGGGAGTCACTGTGCACCGTTCCTGTCTCTGTATCACACTGTGATTTACTATGCGCAGTTGCGGTCTCCGTATCACACTAGGAGTCACTGTGCAGAGTTCCTGTCTCTGTATCACACTGGGAGTCACTGTGCACAGTTCCTGTCTCTGTATCACACTGGAAGTCACCGTGCACAGTTCCGGACTCTGTATCACACTGGGAGTGACTGTGCACAGTTCCGGTCTCTGTATCACACTGGGAGTGACTGTGCACAGTTCCTATCTCCGTAGCACACTGGGAGTCACTGTGCACAGTTCCGGTCTCCCTGTCACACTGGGTATTACTGTGCACAGTTCCAGTCCCTGTATCACACTGGGAGTCACTGTGCACAGTCCCTGTCTCTGTATCACACTGGGAGTCACTGTGCACAGTTCCGGTCCCCCTATCACACTGGGAGTTACTGTGCACAGTTCCTGTCTCTGTATTACACTGGGAGTTACTGTGCACAGTTCCTGTCTCTGTATCACACTGGAAGTCACCGTGCACAGTTCCGGACTCTCTATCACACTGGGAGTCACTGTGCACAGTTCCGGCCTCTGTATCACACTGGGAGTCACTGTGCACAGTTCCTATCTCCATAGCACACTGGGAGTTACTGTGCACAGTTCCAGTCTCCCTATCACACTAGGAGTCACTGTGCACAGTTCCAGTCTCTGTATCACACTGGGAGTCACTGTGCACTGTCCCTGTCTCTGTATCACACTGGGAGTCACTGTGCACAGTTCCGGTCTCCCTATCACACTGGGAGTTACTGTGCACAGTTCCTGTCTCTGTATTACACTGGGAGTTACTGTGCACAGTTCCTGTCTCTGTATAACACTAGGAGTCACTGTGCACAGTTCTTCTCTCTGTATCACACTGGGAGTCACTGTGCACAGTTCCTGTCTCTGTATCACACTAGGAGTCACTGTGCACAGTTCTGGTCTCTGTATCACACTGGGAGTCACTGTGCACAGTTCCGGTCTCCCTATCACACTGGGAGTTACTGTGCACAGTTCCTGTCTCTGTATTACACTGGGAGTTACTGTGCACTGTTCCAGTCTCTGTATCACACTGGGAGTTACAGTGCACAGTGCCGGTCTCCGTATCACACTGGGAGTCAATATGCACCGTTCAGGTCTCTGTATCACACTGGGAGTTACTGTGCACAGTTCCGGCCTCTGTATCACACTGGGAGTTACTGTGCACAGTTCCGGTGTCTATCATACTGGGAGTTACTGTGCACAGTTCCGGTCTCTGTATCACACTGGGAGTTACTGTGCACAGTTCTGGTCTCTGTATCACACTGGGAGTTACTGTGCACACTTCCTGTCTCTGTATCACACTGGGAGAGACTGTGCACAGTTCCGGTCTCTGTATCACACTGGGAGTCACTGTGCACAGGTCCAGTCTCTGTCTCACACTGGGAGTCACTGTGCACAGTTCTGGTCTCTGTATAACACTGGGAGTCACTGTGCACAGTTCCGGACTCTGTATCACACTGGGAGTCACTGTGCACAGTTCAGGTCTCTGTATCACACTGGGAGTCACTGTGCATAGTTCCGGTCTCTATCACACTGGGAGTTACTGTGCACAGGTCCGGTCTCCGTATCAAACTGGGGGTTACTGTGCACAGGTCCGGTCTCTGTCTCACGCTGGGAGTCACTGTGCACAGGTCCAGTCTCTGTATCACACTGGGAGTCACTGTGCACACTTCCGGTCTCTGTATCACACTGGAAGTTACTGTGTACAGTTCCAGTCTCTGTATCACACTGGGAGTCACTGTCCATAGTTCCGGTCTCTATCACACTGAGAGTCACTGTGCACTGTTCCGGTCTCTGTATCATACTGGAAGTTACTGTGCACAGTTCTGGCCTCTGCATCACACTGGGAGTCACTGTGCACTGTTCCAGTCTCTGTATCACACTGGGAGTTACTGTGCACAGTTCGGGTCTCCGTATCACACTGGGAGTCACTGTGCACCGTTCCGGTCTCTGTATCACACTGGGAGTTACTGTGCACCGTTCCGGCCTCTGTATCACACTGGGAGTCACTGTGCACACTTTCGGTCTCTGTATCACATTGTGATTTACTATGCGCAGTTGCGGTCTCCGTATCACACTAGGAGTCACTGTGCAGAGTTCCTGTCTCCGTATCACACTGGGAGTCACTGTGCACAGTTCCTGTCTCTGTATCACACTGGAAGTCACTGTGCACAGTTCCGGACTCTGTATCACACTGGGAGTGACTGTGCACAGTTCCGGCCTCTGTATCACACTGGGAGTGACTGTGCACAGTTCCTATCTCCGTAGCACACTGGGAGTCACTGTGCACAGTTCCGGTCTCCCTGTCACACTGGGAGTTACTGTGCACAGTTCCAGTCTCTGTATCACACTGGGAGTCACTGTGCACAGTCCCTGTCTCTGTATCACACTGGGAGTCACTGTGCACTGTTCTGCTCTCTGTATCACACTGGGAGTAACTGTGCACAGTTCTGGTCTCTGTATCACACTGGGAGTCACTGTGCACAGTTCCGGTCTCCCTATCACACTGGGAGTTACTGTGCACAGTTCCTGTCTCTGTATTACACTGGGAGTTACTGCGCACCGTTCCGGCCTCTGTATCACACTGGGAGTCACTGTGCACACTTTCGGTCTCTGTATCGCACTGTGATTTACTGCGCACAGTTGCGGTCTCCGTATCACACTGGGAGTCACTGTGCAGAGTTCCTGTCACTGTATCACACTGGGAGATACTGTGCACAGTTCCGATCTCTGTATCACACTGGGAGTTACTGTGCACAGTTCCGGTGTCTATCACACTGGGAGTTACTGTGCACAGTTGCGGTCTCCGTATCACACTGGGAGTTACTGTGCACAGTTCTGGTCTCTGTATCACACTGAGAGTCACTGTGCACTGTTCCGGTCTCTGTATCACACTGTGATTAACTGTGCACAGTTCCGGTCTCTGTATCACTCTGGGAGTCACTGTGCACAGGTCCAATCTCTGTATCTCACTGGGAGTCACTGTGCACAGTTCTGGTCTCTGTATCACACTGGGAGTCACTGTGCACAGTTCCGGTCTCTGTATCACACTGGGAGTCACTGTGCACAGTCCCTGTCTCTGTATCACACTGGGAGTCACTGTGCACAGTTCCAATCTCCCTATCACACTGGGAGTTACTGTGCACAGTTCCTGTCTCTGTATTACACTGGGAGTCACTGTGCACATTTCCTGTCTCTGTATCGCACTGGGAGTCACTGTTCATAGTTCTGGTCTCTGTATCACACTGGGAGTCAATGTGCACAGTTCGAGTCTCCGTATCACTCTGGGAATTACTGTGCACAGTTCCTGTCTCTGTATCACACTGGGAGTCACTGTGCATATTTCCGGTCTCTGTATCACACTGGGGGTTACTGTGCACAGGTCTGGTCTCCATCTCACACTGGGAGTCACTGTGCACAGGTCCAGTCTCTGTATCACACTGGGAGTCACTCTGCAATGTTTCGGTCTCTGTATCACACTGGAAGTTACTGTGCACAGTTCCGGTCTCTGTATCACACTGGGTGTTACTATGCACAGTTCCTGTCTCTGCATCACACTGGGAGTCACTGTGCACCAATCCGTCCCTGCATCACACTGGGAATTACTGTTCACTGTTCCAGTCTCTGTATCACACTGGGAGTTACTGTGCACAGTTCCGGTCTCCGAATCACACTGGGAGTCACTGTGCACCGTTCTGGTCTCTGTATCACACTGGGAGTTACTGTGCACAGTTCAGGCCTCTGTATCACACTGGGAGTCACTGTGCACAGTTCCGGTCTCTGTATCACACTGTGATTTACTGTGCACAGTTCCGGTCTCCGTATCACACTGGGAGTCACTGTGCACCGTTCCTGTCTCTGTATCACACTGGGAGTTACTGTGCACAGTTCCGCTGTCTATCACACTGGGAGTCACTGTGCACAGGTCCGGTCTCCGTCTCACACTGGGAGTCACTGTGCACAGTTCCGGTCTCTGTATCACAATTTGAGTCACTGTGCACAGGTCCAAACTCTGTATCACACTGGGAGTCACTGTGCACAGTTCTGGTCTCTGTATCACATTGGGAGTCACTGTGCACAGTTCCAGTCTCTCTATCACACTGGGAGTCACTGTGCACAGCTCCGGTCTCCGTATCACACTGGGAGTTACTGTGCACAGTTCCGATCTCTTTATCACACTGGGAGTCACCGTGCATAGTTCCGGTCTCTATCACACTGAGAGTTACTGTGCACAGGTCCAGTCTCCGTATCACACTGGGGGTTACTGTGCACACGTCCAGTCTCCGTCTCACGCTGGGAGTCACTGTGCACAGGTCCCCTCTCTGTATTACACTGGGAGTCACTGTGCACAGTTCTGGTCTCTGTATCACACTGGAAGTTACTGTGCACAGTTCCGGTCTCTGTATCACACTGGGTGTTACTATGCACAGTTCCTGTCTCTGCATCACAGTGGGAGTCACTGTGCACAAATCTGCTCCCTGTATCACACTGGGAGTTACTGTGCACAGTTCCGGTCTCTGTATCAAACTGGGAGTCACTGTGCACAGTTGCAGACTCTGTATCACACTGGGAGTCACTGTGCACAGTTCCAGTGTCAGTATCACACTGGGAGCTACTGTGCATAGTTCCGGTCTCTATCACACTGAGAGCTACTGTGCACAGATCCAGTCTCCGTATCACACTGGGGGTTACTGTGCACAGGTCTGGTCTCCGTCTCACACTGGGAGTCACTGTGCACAGGTCCAGTCTCTGTATCACACTGGGAGTCACTCTGCACAGTTCCGGTCTCTGTATCACACTGGAAGTTACTGTGCACAGTGCCGGTCTCCGTATCACAGTGCGGGTCACTGTGCACAGTTCCTGTCTCTGCATCACACTGGGAGCCACTGTGCACAGTCCCTGTCTCTGTATCGCACTGGGAGTCACTGTGCACAGTTCCAGTCTCCCTATCACACTGGGAGTTACTGTGCACAGTGCCGGTCTCTGTATCACACTGGGTGTTACTATGCACAGTTCCTGTCTCTGCATCACACTGGGAGTCACTGTGCACCAATCTGGTCCCTGTATCACACTGGGAGTTACTGTTCACTGTTCCAGTCTCTGTATCACACTGGGAGTTACTGTGCACAGTTCCGGTCTCTGTATCACACTGGGAGTCACTGTGCACCGTTCTGGTCTCTGTATCACACTGGGAGTTACTGTGCACAGTTCAGGCCTCTGTATCACACTGGGAGTCACTGTGCACAGTTCCGGTCTCTGTATCACACTTTGATTTACTGTGCACAGTTCCGATCTCTGTATCACACTGGGAGTTACTGTGCAGAGTTCCGGTGTCTATCACACTGGGAGTTACTGTGCACAGTTGCCGTCTCCGTATCACACTGGGAGTTACTGTGCACAGTTCTGGTCTCTGTATCACACTGAGAGTCACTGTGCACTGCTCCGGTCTCTGTATCACACTGTGATTAACTGTGCACAGTTCCGGTCTCTGTATCACTCTGGGAGTCACTGTGCACAGGTCCAATCTCTGTATCACACTGGGAGTCACTGTGCACAGTTCTGGTCTCTGTATCACACTGGGAGTCACTGTGCACAGTTCCGGTCTCTGTATCACACTGGAAGTCACCGTGCACAGTTCCAGTCTCTGTATCAAAGTGCGGGTCACTGTGCACAGTTCCTGTCTCTGTATCACACTGGGAGTCACTGTGCACAGTCCCTGTCTCTGTATCACACTGGGAGTCACTGTACACAGTTCCAGTCTCCCTATCACACTGGGAGTTACTGTGCACAGTTCCTGTCTCTGTATTTCACTGGGAGTCACTGTGCACATTTCTTGCCTGTGTATCACACTGGGAGTCACTGTGCATAATTCTGGTCTCTGTATCACACTGGGAGTCAATGTGCACAGTTCGAGTCTCCGTATCACTCTGGGAATTACTGTGCACAGTTCCTGTCTCTGTATCACACTGGGAGTCACTGTGCATATTTCCGGTCTCTGTATCACACTGGGGGTTACTGTGCACAGGTCTGGTCTCCGTCTCACACTGGGAGTCACTGTGCACAGGTCCAGTCTATGTATCACACTGGGAGTCACTCTGCAATGTTTCGGTCTCTGTATCACACTGGAAGTTACTGTGCACAGTTCCGGTCTCTGTATCACACTGGGTGTTACTATGCACAGTTCCTGTCTCTGCATCACACTGGGAGTCACTGTGCACCAATCTGTCCCTGTATCACACTGGGAGTTACTGTTCACTGTTCCAGTCTCTGTATCACACTGGGAGTTACTGTGCACAGTTCCGGTCTCCGAATCACACTGGGAGTCACTGTGCACCGTTCTGGTCTCCGTATCACACTGGGAGTTACTGTGCACAGTTCAGGCCTCTGTATCACACTGGGAGTCACTGTGCACAGTTCCGGTCTCTGTATCACACTGTGATTTACTGTGCACAGTTCCGGTCTCCGTATCACACTGGGAGTCACTGTGCACCGTTCCTGTTTCTGTATCACACTGGGAGTTACTGTGCACAGTTCCGCTGTCTATCACACTGGGAGTCACTGTGCACAGGTCCGGTCTCCGTCTCACACTGGGAGTCACTGTGCACAGTTCCGGTCTCCGTATCACACTGGGAGTTACTGTGCACAGTTCCGGTCTCTGTATCACAATGGGAGTCACTGTGCACAGGTCCAGTCTCTGTATTACACTGGGAGTCACTGTGCACAGTTCTGGTCTCTGTATCACACTGGGAGTCACTGTGCACAGTTCCAGTGTCTCTATCACACTGGGAGTCACTGTGCACAGCTCCGGTCTCCGTATCACACTGGGAGTTACTGTGCACAGTTCCGATCTCTTTATCACAATGGGAGTCACCGTGCATAGTTCCGGTCTCTATCACACTGAGAGTTACTGTGCACAGGTCCAGTCTCCATAACACACTGGGAGTCACTGTGCACAGGTCCAGTCTCTGTATCACACTGGGAGTCACTGTGCACAGTTCTGGTCTCTGTATCACACTGGGAGTCACTGGGCACAGTTCCAGTCTCTCTATCACACTGGGAGTCACTGTGCACAGTTCCGGTCTCTGTATCACACTGGGTGTTACTATGCACAGTTCCTGTCTCTGCATCAGACTGGGAGTCACTGTGCACAAATCTGCTCCCTGTATCACACTGGGAGTTACTGTGCACAGTTCCGGTCTCTGTATCAAACTGGGAGTCACTGTGCACAGTTGCAGACTCTGTATCACACTGGGAGTCACTGTGCACAGTTCCAGTGTCTGTATCACACTGGGAGCTACTGTGCATAGTTCCGGTCTCTATCACACTGAGAGTTACTGTGCACAGGTCCAGTCTCCTAATCACACTGGGGGTTACTGTGCACAGTTCTGGTCTCCGTCTCACACTGGGAGTCACTGTGCACAGGTCCAGTCTCTGTATCACACTGGGATTCACTCTGCAATGTTTCGGTCTCTGTATCACACTGGAAGTTACTGTGCACAGTTCCGGTCTCTGTATCACACTGTGTGTTACTATGCACAGTTCCTGTCTCTGCATCACACTGGGAGTCACTGTGCACCAATCTGGTCCCTGTATCACACTGGGAGTTACTGTTCACTGTTCCAGTCTCTGTATCACACTGGGAGTTACTGTGCACAGTTCCGGTCTCCGTATCACACTGGGAGTCACTGTGCACCGTTCTGGTCTCTGTATCACACTGGGAGTTACTGTGCACAGTTCAGGCCTCTGTATCACACTGGGAGTCACTGTGCACAGTTCCGGTCTCTGTATCACACTGTGATTTACCGTGCACAGTTCCGGTCTCCGTATCACATTGGGAGTCACTGTGCACCGTTCCTGTCTCTGTATCACACTGGGAGTTACTGTGCACAGTTCCGGTGTCTATCACACTGGGGGTCACTGTGCACAGGTCCGGTCTCCGTCTCACACTGGGAGTCACTGTGCACAGTTCCGGTCTCCGTATCACACTGGGAGTTACTGTGCACAGTTCCGGTCTCTGTATCACACTGGGAGTCACTGTGCACAGTTCCTATCTCCGTAGCACACTGGGAGTCACTGCGCACAGTTCCAGTCTCCCTATCACACTGGGAGTTACTGTGCACAGTTCCAGTCTCTGTATTACAGTGTGAGTTACTGTGCACAGTTCTGGTCTCTGTATCACACTGGGAGTCACTGTGCACAGTTCCTCTCTCTGTATCACACTGGGAGTTACTGTGCACAGTTCCTGTCTCTGTATCACACTAGGAGTCACTGTGCACAGTTCTGGTCTCTGTATCACACTGGGAGTTACTGTGCACAGTTCCTGTCTCTGTATCACACTAGGAGTCACTGTGCACAGTTCTGGTCTCTGTATCACACTGTGAGTTACTGTGCACATTCCGGTCTCTGTATCAACCTTGGAGTTACTGTGCACAGTTCCCATCTCTGTATCACACTGGGAGTTACTGTGCACAGGTCCGGTCTCCGTCTCACACTGGGAGTCACTGTGCGCAGTTCCAGTCTCTCTATCACACTGGGAGTCACTGTGCACAGTTCTGGTCTCCGTATCACACTGGGAGTCACTGTGCACAGTTCCGATCTCTGTATCACACTGAAAGTTACTGTGCACAGGTCCGGTCTCCGTATCACGCTGGGGGTTACTGTGCACAGGTCCGGTCTCCGTCTCACACTGGGAGTCACTGTGCACACCTCCGGTCTCTGTATCATACTCGGAGTCACTGTGCACAGTTCCTGTCTCGGTATCACACTGGGAGTCACTGTGCACAGTTCCTGTCTCTGTATCACACTGGAAGTCACTGTGCACAGTTCCTGTCTCTGTATCACACTGGAAGTCACCGTGCACAGTTCCGGACTCTGTATCACACTGGGAGTCACTGTGCACAGTTCCTGTCTCTGTATCACACTGAAAGTCACCGTGCACAGTTCCGGACTCTGTATCACACTGGAAGTCACTGTGCACAGGTCCGGTCTCCGTCTCACACTGGGAGTCACTGTGCACAGTTCCGGTCTCCGTATCACACTGGGAGTTACTGTGCACAGTTCCGGTCTCTGTATCACACTGGGAGTCACTGTGCACAGGTCCAGTCTCTGTATTACACTGGGAGTCACTGTGCACAGTTCTGGTCTCTGTATCACACTGGGAGTCACTGTGCACAGTTCCAGTCTCTCTATCACACTGGGAGTCACTGTGCACAGCTCCGGTCTCCGTATCACACTGGGAGTTACTGTGCACAGTTCCGATCTCTTTAACACAATGGGAGTCACCATGCATAGTTCCGGTCTCTATCACACTGAGAGTTACTGTGCACAGGTCCAGTCTCCGTATCACACTGGGAGTCACTGTGCACAGGTCCAGTCTCTGTATCACACTGGGAGTCACTGTGCACAGTTCTGGTCTCTGTATCACACTGGGAGTCATTGTGCACATTTCCAGTCTCTCTATCACACTGGGAGTCACTGTGCACAGCTCCGGTCTCCGTATCACACTGGGAGTTACTGTGCACAGTTCCGATCTCTTTATCACAATGGGAGTCACCGTGCATAGTTCCGGTCTCTATCACACTGAGAGTTACTGTGCACAGGTCCAGTCTCCGTATCACACTGGGGGTTACTGTGCACAGGTCCGGTCTCCGTCTCACGCTGGGAGTCACTGTGCACAGGTCCCCTCTCTGTATCACACTGGGAGTCACTGTGCACAGTTCTGGTCTCTGTATCACACTGGAAGTTACTGTGCACAGTTCCGGTCTCTGTATCACACTGGGTGTTACTATGCACAGTTCCTGTCTCTGCATCAGACTGGGAGTCACTGTGCACAAATCTGCTCCCTGTATCACACTGGGAGTTACTGTGCACAGTTCCGGTCTCTGTATCAAACTGGGAGTCACTGTGCACAGTTGCAGACTCTGTATCACACTGGGAGTCACTGTGCACAGTTCCAGTGTCTGTATCACACTGGGAGCTACTGTGCATAGTTCCGGTCTCTATCACACTGAGAGTTACTGTGCACAGGTCCAGTCTCCTTATCACACTGGGGGTTACTGTGCACAGTTCTGGTCTCCGTCTCACACTGGGAGTCACTGTGCACAGGTCCAGTCTCTGTATCACACTGGGATTCACTCTGCAATGTTTCGGTCTCTGTATCACACTGGAAGTTACTGTGCACAGTTCCGGTCTCTGTATCACACTGTGTGTTACTATGCACAGTTCCTGTCTCTGTATCACACTGGGAGTCACTGTGCACCAATCTGGTCCCTGTATCACACTGGGAGTTACTGTTCACTGTTCCAGTCTCTGTATCACACTGGGAGTTACTGTGCACAGTTCCGGTCTCCGTATCACACTGGGAGTCACTGTGCACCGTTCTGGTCTCTGTATCACACTGGGAGTTACTGTGCACAGTTCAGGCCTATGTATCACACTGGGAGTCACTGTGCACAGTTCCGGTCTCTGTATCACACTGTGATTTACTGTGCACAGTTCCGGTCTCCGTATCACATTGGGACTCACTGTGCACCGTTCCTGTCTCTGTATCACACTGGGAGTTACTGTGCACAGTTCTGGTGTCTATCACACTGGGGGTCACTGTGCACAGGTCCGGTCTCCGTCTCACACTGGGAGTCACTGTGCACAGTTCCGGTCTCCGTATCACACTGGGAGTTACTGTGCACAGTTCCGGTCTCTGTATCACACTGGGAGTCACTGTGCACAGTTCCTATCTCCGTAGCACACTGGGAGTCACTGCGCACAGTTCCGGTCTCCCTATCACACTGGGAGTTACTGTGCACAGTTCCAGTCTCTGTATTACAGTGTGAGTTACTGTGCACAGTTCTGGTCTCTGTATCACACTGGGAGTCACTGTGCACAGTTCCTCTCTCTGTATCACACTGGGAGTTACTGTGCACAGTTCCTGTCTCTGTATCACACTAGGAGTCACTGTGCACAGTTCTGGTCTCTGTATCACTCTGGGAGTCACTGTGCACAGTTCGAGTCTCCGTATCACTCTCGGAATTACTGTGCACAGTTCCTGTCTCTGTATCACACTAGGAGTCACTGTGCACAGTTCTGGTCTCTGTATCACACTGTGAGTTACTGTGCACATTCCGGTCTCTGTATCAAGCTTGGAGTTACTGTGCACAGTTCCCATCTCTGTATCACACTGGGAGTTACTGTGCACAGGTCCGGTCTCCGTCTCACACTGGGAGTCACTGTGCGCAGTTCCAGTCTCCGTATCACACTGGGAGTCACTGTGCACAGTTCTGGTATCTGTATCACACTGTGAGTTACTGTGCATAGTTCCGGATCTCTGTATCAAACTGGCAGTTACTGTGCACAGGTCCGGTCTCCGTCTCACACTGGGAGTCACTGTGCGCAGTTCCAGTCTCTCTATCACACTGGGAGTCACTGTGCACAGTTCTGGTCTCCGTATCACACTGGGAGTCACTGTGCACAGTTCCGATCTCTGTATCACACTGAAAGTTACTGTGCACAGGTCCGGTCTCCGTATCACGCTGGGGGTTACTGTGCACAGGTCCGGTCTCCGTCTCACACTGGGAGTCACTGTGCACACTTCCGGTCTCTGTATCATACTCGGAATCACTGTGCACAGTTCCTGTCTCTGTATCACACTGGGAGTCACTGTGCACAGTTCCTGTCTCTGTATCACACTGGAAGTCACTGTGCACAGTTCCTGTCTCTGTATCACACTGGAAGTCACCGTGCACAGTTCCGGACTCTGTATCACACTGGAAGTCTCTGTGCACAGTTCCTGTCTCTGTATCACACTGAAAGTCACCGTGCACAGTTCCGGACTCTGTATCACACTGGAAGTCACTGTGCACAATTCTGGTCTCTGTATCACACTGGGAGTCACTGTGCACAGTTCCAGTCTCCGTATCACTCTGGGAATTACTGTGCACAGTTCCTGTCTCTGTATCACACTGGGAGTCACTATGCACAGTTCCAGTCTCCGTATCACTCTGGGAATTACTGTGCACAGTTCCGGTCTCTGTTTCACACTGGGAGTCACTGTGCACAGTTCCGGTCTCTGTATCACACTGGGAGTTACTGTGCACAGTTCCGGTCTCCGTCTCACACTGGGAGTCACTGTGCACACTTCCGGTCTCTGTATCATACTCGGAGTCACCGTGCACAGTTCCTGTCTCTGTATCACACTGGGAGTCACTGTGCACAGTCTCTGTCTCTGTATCACACTGGGAGTCACTGTGCACAGTTCCTGTCTCCGTATCCCACTGGAAGTCACCGTGCACAGTTCCGGACTCTGTATCACACTGGGAGTTACTGTGCACAGTTCTGGTCTCTGTATCACACTGGGAGTCACTGTGCACAATTCCAGTCTCCGTATCACTCTGGGAATTACTGTGCACAGTTCAGATCTCTGTGTCACGCTGGGAGTCACTGTGCACAATTCTGGTCTCTGTATCACACTGGGAGTCACTGTGCACAGTTCCGGTCTCTGTATCACACTGGGAGTCACTGTGCACAGTTCCAGTCTCCGTATCACTCTGGGAATTACTGTGTACAGTTCCAGTCTCTGTTTCACACTGGGAGTCACTGTGCGCAGTTCCTGTCTCTGTATCACACTGGGAGTCACTGTGCACAGTCTCTGTCTCTGTATCACACTGGGAGTCACTGTGCACAGTTCCGGTCTCTGTATCACACTGGGAGTCACTGTGCACATTTCCAGTCTCCGTATCACTCTGGGAATTTCTGTGCACAGGTCCGGTCTCTGTATCACACTGGGTGTCACTGTGCACAGTTCTGGTCTCTATCACACTGTGAGTTACTGTGCACATTCCAGTCTCTGTATCAAACTTGGAGTTACTGTGCACAGTTCCCATCTCTGTATCACACTGGGAGTCACTGTGCATAGTTCCGGTCTCTGTATCACACTGGGAGTTACTGTGCGCAGGTCCGGTCTCCGTATCACTCTGGGAGTTACTGTGCACAGGACCGGTCTCCGTCTCACACTGGGAGTCACTGTGCGCAGTTCCAGTCTCTCTATCACACTGGGAGTTACTGTGCACAGTTGTGGTCTCCGTATCACACTGGGCGTTACTGTGCACAGTTCCGGTCTCCGTATCACACTGGGAGTTACTGTGCACAGTACCGGTCTCCGTATCACACTGGGAGTCACTGTGCACAGTTGCGATCTCTTTATCACAATGGGAGTCACCATGCATAGTTCCGGTCTCTATCACACTGAGAGTTACTGTGCACAGGTCCAGTCTCCGTATCACACTGGGAGTCACTGTGCACAGGTCCAGTCTCTGTATCACACTGGGAGTCACTGTGCACAGTTCTGGTCTCTGTATCACACTGGGAGTCATTGTGCACATTTCCAGTCTCTCTATCACACTGGGAGTCACTGTGCACAGCTCCGGTCTCCGTATCACACTGGGAGTTACTGTGCACAGTTCCGATCTCTTTATCACAATGGGAGTCACCGTGCATAGTTCCGGTCTCTATCACACTGAGAGTTACTGTGCACAGGTCCAGTCTCCGTATCACACTGGGGGTTACTGTGCACAGGTCCGGTCTCCGTCTCACGCTGGGAGTCACTGTGTACAGGTCCGCTCTCTGTATCACACTGGGAGTCACTGTGCACAGTTCAGGTCTCTGTATCACACTGGGAGTTACTGTGCACAGTTCCGGTCTCTGTATCAAACTGGGAGTCACTGTGCACAGTTGCAGACTCTGTATCACACTGGGAGTCACTGTGCACAGTTCCAGTGTCTGTATCACACTGGGAGCTACTGTGCATAGTTCCGGTCTCTATCACACTGAGAGTTACTGTGCACAGGTCCAGTCTCCTTATCACACTGGGGGTTACTGTGCACAGTTCTGGTCTCCGTCTCACACTGGGAGTCACTGTGCACAGGTCCAGTCTCTGTATCACACTGGGATTCACTCTGCAATGTTTCGGTCTCTGTATCACACTGGAAGTTACTGTGCACAGTTCCGGTCTCTGTATCACACTGTGTGTTACTATGCACAGTTCCTGTCTCTGTATCACACTGGGAGTCACTGTGCACCAATCTGGTCCCTGTATCACACTGGGAGTTACTGTTCACTGTTCCAGTCTCTGTATCACACTGGGAGTTACTGTGCACAGTTCCGGTCTCCGTATCACACTGGGAGTCACTGTGCACCGTTCTGGTCTCTGTATCACACTGGGAGTTACTGTGCACAGTTCAGGCCTATGTATCACACTGGGAGTCACTGTGCACAGTTCCGGTCTCTGTATCACACTGTGATTTACTGTGCACAGTTCCGGTCTCCGTATCACATTGGGACTCACTGTGCACCGTTCCTGTCTCTGTATCACACTGGGAGTTACTGTGCACAGTTCTGGTGTCTATCACACTGGGGGTCACTGTGCACAGGTCCGGTCTCCGTCTCACACTGGGAGTCACTGTGCACAGTTCCGGTCTCCGTATCACACTGGGAGTTACTGTGCACAGTTCCGGTCTCTGTATCACACTGGGAGTCACTGTGCACAGTTCCTATCTCCGTAGCACACTGGGAGTCACTGCGCACAGTTCCGGTCTCCCTATCACACTGGGAGTTACTGTGCACAGTTCCAGTCTCTGTATTACAGTGTGAGTTACTGTGCACAGTTCTGGTCTCTGTATCACACTGGGAGTCACTGTGCACAGTTCCTCTCTCTGTATCACACTGGGAGTTACTGTGCACAGTTCCTGTCTCTGTATCACACTAGGAGTCACTGTGCACAGTTCTGGTCTCTGTATCACTCTGGGAGTCACTGTGCACAGTTCGAGTCTCCGTATCACTCTCGGAATTACTGTGCACAGTTCCTGTCTCTGTATCACACTAGGAGTCACTGTGCACAGTTCTGGTCTCTGTATCACACTGTGAGTTACTGTGCACATTCCGGTCTCTGTATCAAGCTTGGAGTTACTGTGCACAGTTCCCATCTCTGTATCACACTGGGAGTTACTGTGCACAGGTCCGGTCTCCGTCTCACACTGGGAGTCACTGTGCGCAGTTCCAGTCTCCGTATCACACTGGGAGTCACTGTGCACAGTTCTGGTATCTGTATCACACTGTGAGTTACTGTGCATAGTTCCGGATCTCTGTATCAAACTGGCAGTTACTGTGCACAGGTCCGGTCTCCGTCTCACACTGGGAGTCACTGTGCGCAGTTCCAGTCTCTCTATCACACTGGGAGTCACTGTGCACAGTTCTGGTCTCCGTATCACACTGGGAGTCACTGTGCACAGTTCCGATCTCTGTATCACACTGAAAGTTACTGTGCACAGGTCCGGTCTCCGTATCACGCTGGGGGTTACTGTGCACAGGTCCGGTCTCCGTCTCACACTGGGAGTCACTGTGCACACTTCCGGTCTCTGTATCATACTCGGAATCACTGTGCACAGTTCCTGTCTCTGTATCACACTGGGAGTCACTGTGCACAGTTCCTGTCTCTGTATCACACTGGAAGTCACTGTGCACAGTTCCTGTCTCTGTATCACACTGGAAGTCACCGTGCACAGTTCCGGACTCTGTATCACACTGGAAGTCTCTGTGCACAGTTCCTGTCTCTGTATCACACTGAAAGTCACCGTGCACAGTTCCGGACTCTGTATCACACTGGAAGTCACTGTGCACAATTCTGGTCTCTGTATCACACTGGGAGTCACTGTGCACAGTTCCAGTCTCCGTATCACTCTGGGAATTACTGTGCACAGTTCCTGTCTCTGTATCACACTGGGAGTCACTATGCACAGTTCCAGTCTCCGTATCACTCTGGGAATTACTGTGCACAGTTCCGGTCTCTGTTTCACACTGGGAGTCACTGTGCACAGTTCCGGTCTCTGTATCACACTGGGAGTTACTGTGCACAGTTCCGGTCTCCGTCTCACACTGGGAGTCACTGTGCACACTTCCGGTCTCTGTATCATACTCGGAGTCACCGTGCACAGTTCCTGTCTCTGTATCACACTGGGAGTCACTGTGCACAGTCTCTGTCTCTGTATCACACTGGGAGTCACTGTGCACAGTTCCTGTCTCCGTATCCCACTGGAAGTCACCGTGCACAGTTCCGGACTCTGTATCACACTGGGAGTTACTGTGCACAGTTCTGGTCTCTGTATCACACTGGGAGTCACTGTGCACAATTCCAGTCTCCGTATCACTCTGGGAATTACTGTGCACAGTTCAGATCTCTGTGTCACGCTGGGAGTCACTGTGCACAATTCTGGTCTCTGTATCACACTGGGAGTCACTGTGCACAGTTCCGGTCTCTGTATCACACTGGGAGTCACTGTGCACAGTTCCAGTCTCCGTATCACTCTGGGAATTACTGTGTACAGTTCCAGTCTCTGTTTCACACTGGGAGTCACTGTGCGCAGTTCCTGTCTCTGTATCACACTGGGAGTCACTGTGCACAGTCTCTGTCTCTGTATCACACTGCGAGTCACTGTGCACAGTTCCGGTCTCTGTATCACACTGGGAGTCACTGTGCACATTTCCAGTCTCCGTATCACTCTGGGAATTTCTGTGCACAGGTCCGGTCTCTGTATCACACTGGGTGTCACTGTGCACAGTTCTGGTCTCTATCACACTGTGAGTTACTGTGCACATTCCAGTCTCTGTATCAAACTTGGAGTTACTGTGCACAGTTCCCATCTCTGTATCACACTGGGAGTCACTGTGCATAGTTCCGGTCTCTGTATCACACTGGGAGTTACTGTGCGCAGGTCCGGTCTCCGTATCACTCTGGGAGTTACTGTGCACAGGACCGGTCTCCGTCTCACACTGGGAGTCACTGTGCGCAGTTCCAGTCTCTCTATCACACTGGGAGTTACTGTGCACAGTTGTGGTCTCCGTATCACACTGGGCGTTACTGTGCACAGTTCCGGTCTCCGTATCACACTGGGAGTTACTGTGCACAGTACCGGTCTCCGTATCACACTGGGAGTCACTGTGCACAGTTGCGATCTCTTTATCACAATGGGAGTCACCATGCATAGTTCCGGTCTCTATCACACTGAGAGTTACTGTGCACAGGTCCAGTCTCCGTATCACACTGGGAGTCACTGTGCACAGGTCCAGTCTCTGTATCACACTGGGAGTCACTGTGCACAGTTCTGGTCTCTGTATCACACTGGGAGTCATTGTGCACATTTCCAGTCTCTCTATCACACTGGGAGTCACTGTGCACAGCTCCGGTCTCCGTATCACACTGGGAGTTACTGTGCACAGTTCCGATCTCTTTATCACAATGGGAGTCACCGTGCATAGTTCCGGTCTCTATCACACTGAGAGTTACTGTGCACAGGTCCAGTCTCCGTATCACACTGGGGGTTACTGTGCACAGGTCCGGTCTCCGTCTCACGCTGGGAGTCACTGTGTACAGGTCCGCTCTCTGTATCACACTGGGAGTCACTGTGCACAGTTCAGGTCTCTGTATCACACTGGAAGTTACTGTGCACAGTTCCGGTCTCTGTATCACACTGGGTGTTACTATGCACAGTTCCTGTCTCTGCATCAGACTGGGAGTCACTGTGCACCAATCTGGTCCCTGTATCACACTGGGAGTTACTGTTCACTGTTCCAGTCTCTGTATCACACTGGGAGTTACTGTGCACAGTTCCGGTCTCCGTATCACACTGGGAGTCACTGTGCACCGTTCTGGTCTCTGTATCACACTGGGAGTTACTGTGCACAGTTCAGGCCTATGTATCACACTGGGAGTCACTGTGCACAGTTCCGGTCTCTGTATCACACTGTGATTTACTGTGCACAGTTCCGGTCTCCGTATCACATTGGGACTCACTGTGCACCGTTCCTGTCTCTGTATCACACTGGGAGTTACTGTGCACAGTTCTGGTGTCTATCACACTGGGGGTCACTGTGCACAGGTCCGGTCTCCGTCTCACACTGGGAGTCACTGTGCACAGTTCCGGTCTCCGTATCACACTGGGAGTTACTGTGCACAGTTCCGGTCTCTGTATCACACTGGGAGTCACTGTGCACAGTTCCTATCTCCGTAGCACACTGGGAGTCACTGCGCACAGTTCCGGTCTCCCTATCACACTGGGAGTTACTGTGCACAGTTCCAGTCTCTGTATTACAGTGTGAGTTACTGTGCACAGTTCCGGTCTCTGTATCACACTGGGAGTCACTGTGCACAGTTCCTCTCTCTGTATCACACTGGGAGTTACTGTGCACAGTTCCTGTCTCTGTATCACACTAGGAGTCACTGTGCACAGTTCTGGTCTCTGTATCACTCTGGGAGTCACTGTGCACAGTTCGAGTCTCCGTATCACTCTCGGAATTACTGTGCACAGTTCCTGTCTCTGTATCACACTAGGAGTCACTGTGCACAGTTCTGGTCTCTGTATCACACTGTGAGTTACTGTGCACATTCCGGTCTCTGTATCAAGCTTGGAGTTACTGTGCACAGTTCCCATCACTGTATCACACTGGGAGTTACTGTGCACAGGTCCGGTCTCCGTCTCACACTGGGAGTCACTGTGCGCAGTTCCAGTCTCCGTATCACACTGGGAGTCACTGTGCACAGTTCTGGTATCTGTATCACACTGTGAGTTACTGTGCATAGTTCCGGATCTCTGTATCAAACTGGCAGTTACTGTGCACAGGTCCGGTCTCCGTCTCACACTGGGAGTCACTGTGCGCAGTTCCAGTCTCTCTATCACACTGGGAGTCACTGTGCACAGTTCTGGTCTCCGTATCACACTGGGAGTCACTGTGCACAGTTCCGATCTCTGTATCACACTGAAAGTTACTGTGCACAGGTCCGGTCTCCGTATCACGCTGGGGGTTACTGTGCACAGGTCCGGTCTCCGTCTCACACTGGGAGTCACTGTGCACACTTCCGGTCTCTGTATCATACTCGGAATCACTGTGCACAGTTCCTGTCTCTGTATCACACTGGGAGTCACTGTGCACAGTTCCTGTCTCTGTATCACACTGGAAGTCACTGTGCACAGTTCCTGTCTCTGTATCACACTGGAAGTCACCGTGCACAGTTCCGGACTCTGTATCACACTGGAAGTCTCTGTGCACAGTTCCTGTCTCTGTATCACACTGAAAGTCACCGTGCACAGTTCCGGACTCTGTATCACACTGGAAGTCACTGTGCACAATTCTGGTCTCTGTATCACACTGGGAGTCACTGTGCACAGTTCCAGTCTCCGTATCACTCTGGGAATTACTGTGCACAGTTCCTGTCTCTGTATCACACTGGGAGTCACTATGCACAGTTCCAGTCTCCGTATCACTCTGGGAATTACTGTGCACAGTTCCGGTCTCTGTTTCACACTGGGAGTCACTGTGCACAGTTCCGGTCTCTGTATCACACTGGGAGTTACTGTGCACAGTTCCGGTCTCCGTCTCACACTGGGAGTCACTGTGCACACTTCCGGTCTCTGTATCATACTCGGAGTCACCGTGCACAGTTCCTGTCTCTGTATCACACTGGGAGTCACTGTGCACAGTCTCTGTCTCTGTATCACACTGGGAGTCACTGTGCACAGTTCCTGTCTCCGTATCACACTGGAAGTCACCGTGCACAGTTCCGGACTCTGTATCACACTGGGAGTTACTGTGCACAGTTCTGGTCTCTGTATCACACTGGGAGTCACTGTGCACAATTCCAGTCTCCGTATCACTCTGGGAATTACTGTGCACAGTTCAGATCTCTGTGTCACGCTGGGAGTCACTGTGCACAATTCTGGTCTCTGTATCACACTGGGAGTCACTGTGCACAGTTCCGGTCTCTGTATCACACTGGGAGTCACTGTGCACAGTTCCAGTCTCCGTATCACTCTGGGAATTACTGTGTACAGTTCCAGTCTCTGTTTCACACTGGGAGTCACTGTGCGCAGTTCCTGTCTCTGTATCACACTGGGAGTCACTGTGCACAGTCTCTGTCTCTGTATCACACTGGGAGTCACTGTGCACAGTTCCGGTCTCTGTATCACACTGGGAGTCACTGTGCACATTTCCAGTCTCCGTATCACTCTGGGAATTTCTGTGCACAGGTCCGGTCTCTGTATCACACCGGGTGTCACTGTGCACAGTTCTGGTCTCTATCACACTGTGAGTTACTGTGCACATTCCAGTCTCTGTATCAAACTTGGAGTTACTGTGCACAGTTCCCATCTCTGTATCACACTGGGAGTCACTGTGCATAGTTCCGGTCTCTGTATCACACTGGGAGTTACTGTGCGCAGGTCCGGTCTCCGTATCACTCTGGGAGTTACTGTGCACAGGACCGGTCTCCGTCTCACACTGGGAGTCACTGTGCGCAGTTCCAGTCTCTCTATCACACTGGGAGTTACTGTGCACAGTTGTGGTCTCCGTATCACACTGGGCGTTACTGTGCACAGTTCCGGTCTCCGTATCACACTGGGAGTTACTGTGCACAGTACCGGTCTCCGTATCACACTGGGAGTCACTGTGCACAGTTGCGATCTCTTTATCACAATGGGAGTCACCATGCATAGTTCCGGTCTCTATCACACTGAGAGTTACTGTGCACAGGTCCAGTCTCCGTATCACACTGGGAGTCACTGTGCACAGGTCCAGTCTCTGTATCACACTGGGAGTCACTGTGCACAGTTCTGGTCTCTGTATCACACTGGGAGTCATTGTGCACATTTCCAGTCTCTCTATCACACTGGGAGTCACTGTGCACAGCTCCGGTCTCCGTATCACACTGGGAGTTACTGTGCACAGTTCCGATCTCTTTATCACAATGGGAGTCACCGTGCATAGTTCCGGTCTCTATCACACTGAGAGTTACTGTGCACAGGTCCAGTCTCCGTATCACACTGGGGGTTACTGTGCACAGGTCCGGTCTCCGTCTCACGCTGGGAGTCACTGTGTACAGGTCCCCTCTCTGTATCACACTGGGAGTCACTGTGCACAGTTCTGGTCTCTGTATCACACTGGAAGTTACTGTGCACAGTTCCGGTCTCTGTATCACACTGGGTGTTACTATGCACAGTTCCTGTCTCTGCATCAGACTGGGAGTCACTGTGCACAAATCTGCTCCCTGTATCACACTGGGAGTTACTGTGCACAGTTCCGGTCTCTGTATCAAACTGGGAGTCACTGTGCACAGTTGCAGACTCTGTATCACACTGGGAGTCACTGTGCACAGTTCCAGTGTCTGTATCACACTGGGAGCTACTGTGCATAGTTCCGGTCTCTATCACACTGAGAGTTACTGTGCACAGGTCCAGTCTCCTTATCACACTGGGGGTTACTGTGCACAGTTCTGGTCTCCGTCTCACACTGGGAGTCACTGTGCACAGGTCCAGTCTCTGTATCACACTGGGATTCACTCTGCAATGTTTCGGTCTCTGTATCACACTGGAAGTTACTGTGCACAGTTCCGGTCTCTGTATCACACTGTGTGTTACTATGCACAGTTCCTGTCTCTGTATCACACTGGGAGTCACTGTGCACCAATCTGGTCCCTGTATCACACTGGGAGTTACTGTTCACTGTTCCAGTCTCTGTATCACACTGGGAGTTACTGTGCACAGTTCCGGTCTCCGTATCACACTGGGAGTCACTGTGCACCGTTCTGGTCTCTGTATCACACTGGGAGTTACTGTGCACAGTTCAGGCCTATGTATCACACTGGGAGTCACTGTGCACAGTTCCGGTCTCTGTATCACACTGTGATTTACTGTGCACAGTTCCGGTCTCCGTATCACATTGGGACTCACTGTGCACCGTTCCTGTCTCTGTATCACACTGGGAGTTACTGTGCACAGTTCTGGTGTCTATCACACTGGGGGTCACTGTGCACAGGTCCGGTCTCCGTCTCACACTGGGAGTCACTGTGCACAGTTCCGGTCTCCGTATCACACTGGGAGTTACTGTGCACAGTTCCGGTCTCTGTATCACACTGGGAGTCACTGTGCACAGTTCCTATCTCCGTAGCACACTGGGAGTCACTGCGCACAGTTCCGGTCTCCCTATCACACTGGGAGTTACTGTGCACAGTTCCAGTCTCTGTATTACAGTGTGAGTTACTGTGCACAGTTCTGGTCTCTGTATCACACTGGGAGTCACTGTGCACAGTTCCTCTCTCTGTATCACACTGGGAGTTACTGTGCACAGTTCCTGTCTCTGTATCACACTAGGAGTCACTGTGCACAGTTCTGGTCTCTGTATCACTCTGGGAGTCACTGTGCACAGTTCGAGTCTCCGTATCACTCTCGGAATTACTGTGCACAGTTCCTGTCTCTGTATCACACTAGGAGTCACTGTGCACAGTTCTGGTCTCTGTATCACACTGTGAGTTACTGTGCACATTCCGGTCTCTGTATCAAGCTTGGAGTTACTGTGCACAGTTCCCATCTCTGTATCACACTGGGAGTTACTGTGCACAGGTCCGGTCTCCGTCTCACACTGGGAGTCACTGTGCGCAGTTCCAGTCTCCGTATCACACTGGGAGTCACTGTGCACAGTTCTGGTATCTGTATCACACTGTGAGTTACTGTGCATAGTTCCGGATCTCTGTATCAAACTGGCAGTTACTGTGCACAGGTCCGGTCTCCGTCTCACACTGGGAGTCACTGTGCGCAGTTCCAGTCTCTCTATCACACTGGGAGTCACTGTGCACAGTTCTGGTCTCCGTATCACACTGGGAGTCACTGTGCACAGTTCCGATCTCTGTATCACACTGAAAGTTACTGTGCACAGGTCCGGTCTCCGTATCACGCTGGGGGTTACTGTGCACAGGTCCGGTCTCCGTCTCACACTGGGAGTCACTGTGCACACTTCCGGTCTCTGTATCATACTCGGAATCACTGTGCACAGTTCCTGTCTCTGTATCACACTGGGAGTCACTGTGCACAGTTCCTGTCTCTGTATCACACTGGAAGTCACTGTGCACAGTTCCTGTCTCTGTATCACACTGGAAGTCACCGTGCACAGTTCCGGACTCTGTATCACACTGGAAGTCTCTGTGCACAGTTCCTGTCTCTGTATCACACTGAAAGTCACCGTGCACAGTTCCGGACTCTGTATCACACTGGAAGTCACTGTGCACAATTCTGGTCTCTGTATCACACTGGGAGTCACTGTGCACAGTTCCAGTCTCCGTATCACTCTGGGAATTACTGTGCACAGTTCCTGTCTCTGTATCACACTGGGAGTCACTATGCACAGTTCCAGTCTCCGTATCACTCTGGGAATTACTGTGCACAGTTCCGGTCTCTGTTTCACACTGGGAGTCACTGTGCACAGTTCCGGTCTCTGTATCACACTGGGAGTTACTGTGCACAGTTCCGGTCTCCGTCTCACACTGGGAGTCACTGTGCACACTTCCGGTCTCTGTATCATACTCGGAGTCACCGTGCACAGTTCCTGTCTCTGTATCACACTGGGAGTCACTGTGCACAGTCTCTGTCTCTGTATCACACTGGGAGTCACTGTGCACAGTTCCTGTCTCCGTATCACACTGGAAGTCACCGTGCACAGTTCCGGACTCTGTATCACACTGGGAGTTACTGTGCACAGTTCTGGTCTCTGTATCACACTGGGAGTCACTGTGCACAATTCCAGTCTCCGTATCACTCTGGGAATTACTGTGCACAGTTCAGATCTCTGTGTCACGCTGGGAGTCACTGTGCACAATTCTGGTCTCTGTATCACACTGGGAGTCACTGTGCACAGTTCCGGTCTCTGCATCACACTGGGAGTCACTGTGCACAGTTCCAGTCTCCGTATCACTCTGGGAATTACTGTGTACAGTTCCAGTCTCTGTTTCACACTGGGAGTCACTGTGCGCAGTTCCTGTCTCTGTATCACACTGGGAGTCACTGTGCACAGTCTCTGTCTCTGTATCACACTGGGAGTCACTGTGCACAGTTCCGGTCTCTGTATCACACTGGGAGTCACTGTGCACATTTCCAGTCTCCGTATCACTCTGGGAATTTCTGTGCACAGGTCCGGTCTCTGTATCACACTGGGTGTCACTGTGCACAGTTCTGGTCTCTATCACACTGTGAGTTACTGTGCACATTCCAGTCTCTGTATCAAACTTGGAGTTACTGTGCACAGTTCCCATCTCTGTATCACACTGGGAGTCACTGTGCATAGTTCCGGTCTCTGTATCACACTGGGAGTTACTGTGCGCAGGTCCGGTCTCCGTATCACTCTGGGAGTTACTGTGCACAGGACCGGTCTCCGTCTCACACTGGGAGTCACTGTGCGCAGTTCCAGTCTCTCTATCACACTGGGAGTTACTGTGCACAGTTGTGGTCTCCGTATCACACTGGGCGTTACTGTGCACAGTTCCGGTCTCCGTATCACACTGGGAGTTACTGTGCACAGTACCGGTCTCCGTATCACACTGGGAGTCACTGTGCACAGTTGCGATCTCTTTATCACAATGGGAGTCACCATGCATAGTTCCGGTCTCTATCACACTGAGAGTTACTGTGCACAGGTCCAGTCTCCGTATCACACTGGGAGTCACTGTGCACAGGTCCAGTCTCTGTATCACACTGGGAGTCACTGTGCACAGTTCTGGTCTCTGTATCACACTGGGAGTCATTGTGCACATTTCCAGTCTCTCTATCACACTGGGAGTCACTGTGCACAGCTCCGGTCTCCGTATCACACTGGGAGTTACTGTGCACAGTTCCGATCTCTTTATCACAATGGGAGTCACCGTGCATAGTTCCGGTCTCTATCACACTGAGAGTTACTGTGCACAGGTCCAGTCTCCGTATCACACTGGGGGTTACTGTGCACAGGTCCGGTCTCCGTCTCACGCTGGGAGTCACTGTGTACAGGTCCCCTCTCTGTATCACACTGGGAGTCACTGTGCACAGTTCTGGTCTCTGTATCACACTGGAAGTTACTGTGCACAGTTCCGGTCTCTGTATCACACTGGGTGTTACTATGCACAGTTCCTGTCTCTGCATCAGACTGGGAGTCACTGTGCACAAATCTGCTCCCTGTATCACACTGGGAGTTACTGTGCACAGTTCCGGTCTCTGTATCAAACTGGGAGTCACTGTGCACAGTTGCAGACTCTGTATCACACTGGGAGTCACTGTGCACAGTTCCAGTGTCTGTATCACACTGGGAGCTACTGTGCATAGTTCCGGTCTCTATCACACTGAGAGTTACTGTGCACAGGTCCAGTCTCCTTATCACACTGGGGGTTACTGTGCACAGTTCTGGTCTCCGTCTCACACTGGGAGTCACTGTGCACAGGTCCAGTCTCTGTATCACACTGGGATTCACTCTGCAATGTTTCGGTCTCTGTATCACACTGGAAGTTACTGTGCACAGTTCCGGTCTCTGTATCACACTGTGTGTTACTATGCACAGTTCCTGTCTCTGTATCACACTGGGAGTCACTGTGCACCAATCTGGTCCCTGTATCACACTGGGAGTTACTGTTCACTGTTCCAGTCTCTGTATCACACTGGGAGTTACTGTGCACAGTTCCGGTCTCCGTATCACACTGGGAGTCACTGTGCACCGTTCTGGTCTCTGTATCACACTGGGAGTTACTGTGCACAGTTCAGGCCTATGTATCACACTGGGAGTCACTGTGCACAGTTCCGGTCTCTGTATCACACTGTGATTTACTGTGCACAGTTCCGGTCTCCGTATCACATTGGGACTCACTGTGCACCGTTCCTGTCTCTGTATCACACTGGGAGTTACTGTGCACAGTTCTGGTGTCTATCACACTGGGGGTCACTGTGCACAGGTCCGGTCTCCGTCTCACACTGGGAGTCACTGTGCACAGTTCCGGTCTCCGTATCACACTGGGAGTTACTGTGCACAGTTCCGGTCTCTGTATCACACTGGGAGTCACTGTGCACAGTTCCTATCTCCGTAGCACACTGGGAGTCACTGCGCACAGTTCCGGTCTCCCTATCACACTGGGAGTTACTGTGCACAGTTCCAGTCTCTGTATTACAGTGTGAGTTACTGTGCACAGTTCTGGTCTCTGTATCACACTGGGAGTCACTGTGCACAGTTCCTCTCTCTGTATCACACTGGGAGTTACTGTGCACAGTTCCTGTCTCTGTATCACACTAGGAGTCACTGTGCACAGTTCTGGTCTCTGTATCACTCTGGGAGTCACTGTGCACAGTTCGAGTCTCCGTATCACTCTCGGAATTACTGTGCACAGTTCCTGTCTCTGTATCACACTAGGAGTCACTGTGCACAGTTCTGGTCTCTGTATCACACTGTGAGTTACTGTGCACATTCCGGTCTCTGTATCAAGCTTGGAGTTACTGTGCACAGTTCCCATCTCTGTATCACACTGGGAGTTACTGTGCACAGGTCCGGTCTCCGTCTCACACTGGGAGTCACTGTGCGCAGTTCCAGTCTCCGTATCACACTGGGAGTCACTGTGCACAGTTCTGGTATCTGTATCACACTGTGAGTTACTGTGCATAGTTCCGGATCTCTGTATCAAACTGGCAGTTACTGTGCACAGGTCCGGTCTCCGTCTCACACTGGGAGTCACTGTGCGCAGTTCCAGTCTCTCTATCACACTGGGAGTCACTGTGCACAGTTCTGGTCTCCGTATCACACTGGGAGTCACTGTGCACAGTTCCGATCTCTGTATCACACTGAAAGTTACTGTGCACAGGTCCGGTCTCCGTATCACGCTGGGGGTTACTGTGCACAGGTCCGGTCTCCGTCTCACACTGGGAGTCACTGTGCACACTTCCGGTCTCTGTATCATACTCGGAATCACTGTGCACAGTTCCTGTCTCTGTATCACACTGGGAGTCACTGTGCACAGTTCCTGTCTCTGTATCACACTGGAAGTCACTGTGCACAGTTCCTGTCTCTGTATCACACTGGAAGTCACCGTGCACAGTTCCGGACTCTGTATCACACTGGAAGTCTCTGTGCACAGTTCCTGTCTCTGTATCACACTGAAAGTCACCGTGCACAGTTCCGGACTCTGTATCACACTGGAAGTCACTGTGCACAATTCTGGTCTCTGTATCACACTGGGAGTCACTGTGCACAGTTCCAGTCTCCGTATCACTCTGGGAATTACTGTGCACAGTTCCTGTCTCTGTATCACACTGGGAGTCACTATGCACAGTTCCAGTCTCCGTATCACTCTGGGAATTACTGTGCACAGTTCCGGTCTCTGTTTCACACTGGGAGTCACTGTGCACAGTTCCGGTCTCTGTATCACACTGGGAGTTACTGTGCACAGTTCCGGTCTCCGTCTCACACTGGGAGTCACTGTGCACACTTCCGGTCTCTGTATCATACTCGGAGTCACCGTGCACAGTTCCTGTCTCTGTATCACACTGGGAGTCACTGTGCACAGTCTCTGTCTCTGTATCACACTGGGAGTCACTGTGCACAGTTCCTGTCTCCGTATCCCACTGGAAGTCACCGTGCACAGTTCCGGACTCTGTATCACACTGGGAGTTACTGTGCACAGTTCTGGTCTCTGTATCACACTGGGAGTCACTGTGCACAATTCCAGTCTCCGTATCACTCTGGGAATTACTGTGCACAGTTCAGATCTCTGTGTCACGCTGGGAGTCACTGTGCACAATTCTGGTCTCTGTATCACACTGGGAGTCACTGTGCACAGTTCCGGTCTCTGTATCACACTGGGAGTCACTGTGCACAGTTCCAGTCTCCGTATCACTCTGGGAATTACTGTGTACAGTTCCAGTCTCTGTTTCACACTGGGAGTCACTGTGCGCAGTTCCTGTCTCTGTATCACACTGGGAGTCACTGTGCACAGTCTCTGTCTCTGTATCACACTGGGAGTCACTGTGCACAGTTCCGGTCTCTGTATCACACTGGGAGTCACTGTGCACATTTCCAGTCTCCGTATCACTCTGGGAATTTCTGTGCACAGGTCCGGTCTCTGTATCACACTGGGTGTCACTGTGCACAGTTCTGGTCTCTATCACACTGTGAGTTACTGTGCACATTCCAGTCTCTGTATCAAACTTGGAGTTACTGTGCACAGTTCCCATCTCTGTATCACACTGGGAGTCACTGTGCATAGTTCCGGTCTCTGTATCACACTGGGAGTTACTGTGCGCAGGTCCGGTCTCCGTATCACTCTGGGAGTTACTGTGCACAGGACCGGTCTCCGTCTCACACTGGGAGTCACTGTGCGCAGTTCCAGTCTCTCTATCACACTGGGAGTTACTGTGCACAGTTGTGGTCTCCGTATCACACTGGGCGTTACTGTGCACAGTTCCGGTCTCCGTATCACACTGGGAGTTACTGTGCACAGTACCGGTCTCCGTATCACACTGGGAGTCACTGTGCACAGTTGCGATCTCTTTATCACAATGGGAGTCACCATGCATAGTTCCGGTCTCTATCACACTGAGAGTTACTGTGCACAGGTCCAGTCTCCGTATCACACTGGGAGTCACTGTGCACAGGTCCAGTCTCTGTATCACACTGGGAGTCACTGTGCACAGTTCTGGTCTCTGTATCACACTGGGAGTCATTGTGCACATTTCCAGTCTCTCTATCACACTGGGAGTCACTGTGCACAGCTCCGGTCTCCGTATCACACTGGGAGTTACTGTGCACAGTTCCGATCTCTTTATCACAATGGGAGTCACCGTGCATAGTTCCGGTCTCTATCACACTGAGAGTTACTGTGCACAGGTCCAGTCTCCGTATCACACTGGGGGTTACTGTGCACAGGTCCGGTCTCCGTCTCACGCTGGGAGTCACTGTGTACAGGTCCCCTCTCTGTATCACACTGGGAGTCACTGTGCACAGTTCTGGTCTCTGTATCACACTGGAAGTTACTGTGCACAGTTCCGGTCTCTGTATCACACTGGGTGTTACTATGCACAGTTCCTGTCTCTGCATCAGACTGGGAGTCACTGTGCACAAATCTGCTCCCTGTATCACACTGGGAGTTACTGTGCACAGTTCCGGTCTCTGTATCAAACTGGGAGTCACTGTGCACAGTTGCAGACTCTGTATCACACTGGGAGTCACTGTGCACAGTTCCAGTGTCTGTATCACACTGGGAGCTACTGTGCATAGTTCCGGTCTCTATCACACTGAGAGTTACTGTGCACAGGTCCAGTCTCCTTATCACACTGGGGGTTACTGTGCACAGTTCTGGTCTCCGTCTCACACTGGGAGTCACTGTGCACAGGTCCAGTCTCTGTATCACACTGGGATTCACTCTGCAATGTTTCGGTCTCTGTATCACACTGGAAGTTACTGTGCACAGTTCCGGTCTCTGTATCACACTGTGTGTTACTATGCACAGTTCCTGTCTCTGTATCACACTGGGAGTCACTGTGCACCAATCTGGTCCCTGTATCACACTGGGAGTTACTGTTCACTGTTCCAGTCTCTGTATCACACTGGGAGTTACTGTGCACAGTTCCGGTCTCCGTATCACACTGGGAGTCACTGTGCACCGTTCTGGTCTCTGTATCACACTGGGAGTTACTGTGCACAGTTCAGGCCTATGTATCACACTGGGAGTCACTGTGCACAGTTCCGGTCTCTGTATCACACTGTGATTTACTGTGCACAGTTCCGGTCTCCGTATCACATTGGGACTCACTGTGCACCGTTCCTGTCTCTGTATCACACTGGGAGTTACTGTGCACAGTTCTGGTGTCTATCACACTGGGGGTCACTGTGCACAGGTCCGGTCTCCGTCTCACACTGGGAGTCACTGTGCACAGTTCCGGTCTCCGTATCACACTGGGAGTTACTGTGCACAGTTCCGGTCTCTGTATCACACTGGGAGTCACTGTGCACAGTTCCTATCTCCGTAGCACACTGGGAGTCACTGCGCACAGTTCCGGTCTCCCTATCACACTGGGAGTTACTGTGCACAGTTCCAGTCTCTGTATTACAGTGTGAGTTACTGTGCACAGTTCTGGTCTCTGTATCACACTGGGAGTCACTGTGCACAGTTCCTCTCTCTGTATCACACTGGGAGTTACTGTGCACAGTTCCTGTCTCTGTATCACACTAGGAGTCACTGTGCACAGTTCTGGTCTCTGTATCACTCTGGGAGTCACTGTGCACAGTTCGAGTCTCCGTATCACTCTCGGAATTACTGTGCACAGTTCCTGTCTCTGTATCACACTAGGAGTCACTGTGCACAGTTCTGGTCTCTGTATCACACTGTGAGTTACTGTGCACATTCCGGTCTCTGTATCAAGCTTGGAGTTACTGTGCACAGTTCCCATCTCTGTATCACACTGGGAGTTACTGTGCACAGGTCCGGTCTCCGTCTCACACTGGGAGTCACTGTGCGCAGTTCCAGTCTCCGTATCACACTGGGAGTCACTGTGCACAGTTCTGGTATCTGTATCACACTGTGAGTTACTGTGCATAGTTCCGGATCTCTGTATCAAACTGGCAGTTACTGTGCACAGGTCCGGTCTCCGTCTCACACTGGGAGTCACTGTGCGCAGTTCCAGTCTCTCTATCACACTGGGAGTCACTGTGCACAGTTCTGGTCTCCGTATCACACTGGGAGTCACTGTGCACAGTTCCGATCTCTGTATCACACTGAAAGTTACTGTGCACAGGTCCGGTCTCCGTATCACGCTGGGGGTTACTGTGCACAGGTCCGGTCTCCGTCTCACACTGGGAGTCACTGTGCACACTTCCGGTCTCTGTATCATACTCGGAATCACTGTGCACAGTTCCTGTCTCTGTATCACACTGGGAGTCACTGTGCACAGTTCCTGTCTCTGTATCACACTGGAAGTCACTGTGCACAGTTCCTGTCTCTGTATCACACTGGAAGTCACCGTGCACAGTTCCGGACTCTGTATCACACTGGAAGTCTCTGTGCACAGTTCCTGTCTCTGTATCACACTGAAAGTCACCGTGCACAGTTCCGGACTCTGTATCACACTGGAAGTCACTGTGCACAATTCTGGTCTCTGTATCACACTGGGAGTCACTGTGCACAGTTCCAGTCTCCGTATCACTCTGGGAATTACTGTGCACAGTTCCTGTCTCTGTATCACACTGGGAGTCACTATGCACAGTTCCAGTCTCCGTATCACTCTGGGAATTACTGTGCACAGTTCCGGTCTCTGTTTCACACTGGGAGTCACTGTGCACAGTTCCGGTCTCTGTATCACACTGGGAGTTACTGTGCACAGTTCCGGTCTCCGTCTCACACTGGGAGTCACTGTGCACACTTCCGGTCTCTGTATCATACTCGGAGTCACCGTGCACAGTTCCTGTCTCTGTATCACACTGGGAGTCACTGTGCACAGTCTCTGTCTCTGTATCACACTGGGAGTCACTGTGCACAGTTCCTGTCTCCGTATCACACTGGAAGTCACCGTGCACAGTTCCGGACTCTGTATCACACTGGGAGTTACTGTGCACAGTTCTGGTCTCTGTATCACACTGGGAGTCACTGTGCACAATTCCAGTCTCCGTATCACTCTGGGAATTACTGTGCACAGTTCAGATCTCTGTGTCACGCTGGGAGTCACTGTGCACAATTCTGGTCTCTGTATCACACTGGGAGTCACTGTGCACAGTTCCGGTCTCTGTATCACACTGGGAGTCACTGTGCACAGTTCCAGTCTCCGTATCACTCTGGGAATTACTGTGTACAGTTCCAGTCTCTGTTTCACACTGGGAGTCACTGTGCGCAGTTCCTGTCTCTGTATCACACTGGGAGTCACTGTGCACAGTCTCTGTCTCTGTATCACACTGGGAGTCACTGTGCACAGTTCCGGTCTCTGTATCACACTGGGAGTCACTGTGCACATTTCCAGTCTCCGTATCACTCTGGGAATTTCTGTGCACAGGTCCGGTCTCTGTATCACACTGGGTGTCACTGTGCACAGTTCTGGTCTCTATCACACTGTGAGTTACTGTGCACATTCCAGTCTCTGTATCAAACTTGGAGTTACTGTGCACAGTTCCCATCTCTGTATCACACTGGGAGTCACTGTGCATAGTTCCGGTCTCTGTATCACACTGGGAGTTACTGTGCGCAGGTCCGGTCTCCGTATCACTCTGGGAGTTACTGTGCACAGGACCGGTCTCCGTCTCACACTGGGAGTCACTGTGCGCAGTTCCAGTCTCTCTATCACACTGGGAGTTACTGTGCACAGTTCTGGTCTCCGTATCACACTGGGCGTTACTGTGCACAGTTCCGGTCTCCGTATCACACTGGGAGTTACTGTGCACAGTACCGGTCTCCGTATCACACTGGGAGTCACTGTGCACAGTTGCGATCTCTTTATCACAATGGGAGTCACCATGCATAGTTCCGGTCTCTATCACACTGAGAGTTACTGTGCACAGGTCCAGTCTCCGTATCACACTGGGAGTCACTGTGCACAGGTCCAGTCTCTGTATCACACTGGGAGTCACTGTGCACAGTTCTGGTCTCTGTATCACACTGGGAGTCATTGTGCACATTTCCAGTCTCTCTATCACACTGGGAGTCACTGTGCACAGCTCCGGTCTCCGTATCACACTGGGAGTTACTGTGCACAGTTCCGATCTCTTTATCACAATGGGAGTCACCGTGCATAGTTCCGGTCTCTATCACACTGAGAGTTACTGTGCACAGGTCCAGTCTCCGTATCACACTGGGGGTTACTGTGCACAGGTCCGGTCTCCGTCTCACGCTGGGAGTCACTGTGTACAGGTCCCCTCTCTGTATCACACTGGGAGTCACTGTGCACAGTTCTGGTCTCTGTATCACACTGGAAGTTACTGTGCACAGTTCCGGTCTCTGTATCACACTGGGTGTTACTATGCACAGTTCCTGTCTCTGCATCAGACTGGGAGTCACTGTGCACAAATCTGCTCCCTGTATCACACTGGGAGTTACTGTGCACAGTTCCGGTCTCTGTATCAAACTGGGAGTCACTGTGCACAGTTGCAGACTCTGTATCACACTGGGAGTCACTGTGCACAGTTCCAGTGTCTGTATCACACTGGGAGCTACTGTGCATAGTTCCGGTCTCTATCACACTGAGAGTTACTGTGCACAGGTCCAGTCTCCTTATCACACTGGGGGTTACTGTGCACAGTTCTGGTCTCCGTCTCACACTGGGAGTCACTGTGCACAGGTCCAGTCTCTCTATCACACTGGGAGTTACTGTGCACAGTTGTGGTCTCCGTATCACACTGGGCGTTACTGTGCACAGTTCCGGTCTCCGTATCACACTGGGAGTTACTGTGCACAGTACCGGTCTCCGTATCACACTGGGAGTCACTGTGCACAGTTGCGATCTCTGTATCACACTGGGAGTCACTGTGCATAGTTCCGGTCTCTATCACACTGAAAGTTACGGTGCACACGTCCGGTCTCCGTCTCACGCTGGGAGTCACTATGCACAGGTCCAGTCTCTGTATCACACTGGGAGTCACTGTGCACAGTTCCGGTCTCTGTATCATACTCGGAGTCACTGTGCACAGTTCCTGTCTCTGTATCACACTGGAAGTTACTGTGCACAGTTCCGGTCTCTGTATCACACTGGGTGTTGCTATGCACAGTTCCTGTCTCTGCATCACACTGGGAGTCACTGTGCACAAATATGCTCCCTGTATCGCACTGGGAGTTACAGTGCACAGTTCCGGTCTCTGTATCACACTGGGAGTTACTGTACACAGTTCCGGTCTCTGTATCACACTGGGAGTTACTGTACACAGTTCCAGTGTCCGTATCACACTGGGAGTTATTGTGCACAGTTCCGGTCTCTGTATCACACTGGAGTCACTGTACACAGTTCCGGTCTCTGTATCACACTGGGAGTCACTGTGCACAGTCCCTGTCTCTGTATCACACTGGAGTCACTGTACACAGTTCCGGTCTCTGTATCACACTGGAAGTCACTGTGCACAGTACCGGTCTCCGTATCACACTGGGAGTCACTGTGCACAGTTGCGATCTCTGTATCACACTGGGAGTCACTGTGCATAGTTCCGGTCTCTATCACACTGATAGTTACGGTGCACACGTCCGGTCTCCGTCTCACGCTGGGAGTCACTATGCACAGGTCCAGTCTCTGTATTACACTGGGAGTCACTGTGCACAGTTCCGGTCTCTGTATCATACTCGGAGTCACTGTGCACAGTTCCTGTCTCTGTATCACACTGGAAGTTACTGTGCACAGTTCCGGTCTCTGTATCACACTGGGTGTTGCTATGCACAGTTCCTGTCTCTGCATCACACTGGGAGTCACTGTGCACAAATATGCTCCCTGTATCGCACTGGGAGTTACAGTGCACAGTTCCGGTCTCTGTATCACACTGGGAGTTACTGTACACAGTTCCGGTCTCTGTATCACACTGGGAGTTACTGTACACAGTTCCGGTGTCCGTATCACACTGGGAGTTATTGTGCACAGTTCCGGTCTCTGTATCACACTGGAGTCACTGTACACAGTTCCGGTCTCTGTATCACACTGGGAGTCACTGTGCACAGTCCCTGTCTCTGTATCACACTGGAGTCACTGTACACAGTTCCGGTCTCTGTATCACACCGGGAGTCACTGTGCACAGTCCCTGTCTCTGTATCACACTGGGAGTCACTGTGCACAGTTCCGGTCTCTGTATCACACTGGGAGTCACTGTGCACAGTTCCGGGGTCCGTATCACACTAAGTGGGTGTGCCGGATGGTGGAGCGATGTGTAGAAGGGCGGACTTCCATCCCTGAGCCAACGCATCTGAAAGAACTGAATCCAAATGACAGGTGATGGGGAAACAAGCTGATGGAAGGAGGGGAACAGAATGTCAGAGATGGGATTTTTCAGGCCCATCCGACAATCTGATCGGAGCAATGGGACAGGTCAGGGGACCCTGGTGCAGTCATATGTTGAAATGAGGAGGGTTGTGGGAGGGAGGGGGATTGCAGGCTATGCCAGGTGCAGGCAGAGCTGAGGCGCAAGGGTGGAACTTGCCTTGATGATGACCCTCTGGTCAGTCTGGTCCTCCAGGATGCTGTCCATTGGGTAAGACTCCACCTGCTGTCGAATGGCCGAGGCCACAGCCGGAACAAAGTTCAGCGGGTTCAAATCCAGGTCATCGCACAGGATCTCAGCAAACATCTCGGGCGATATCAGCTTCTCTGCAGCGGACAAAGAGCTGGATAAAGCGCTTCTCAGAGAGAAATGTCGGCAGGGGTAAAACGGAGACGGAGATGCAAGCTACTCGGTGGTGTGGGTCTTCCTGCCATCGCAGGCCAGGGCTCCTCCTCTCCATCTGGGGCTGAGATACACAAAGAAACTCAGGCAGAGGAGGGAAGGCACAGAGTCCTTCCACAGCCCAGTGCGCCTGAGCTTTATTACTGGACTAATAATCCACCGTACAGTAGTGTAGGGGATACCTTACTGGACTGATAATCCAGAGTACAGTAGTGTAGGGGTTACGTTACTGGGACTAATAATCCAGGGTATAGTAGTGTAGGGGTTACATTACTGGAGTAATAATCCAGGGTACAGTAGTGTAGGGGTTACATTACTGGACTAATAATCCAGGGTAAAGTAGTGTAGGGGTTACATTACTGGACTAATAATCCAGGGTACAGTAGTGTAGGGGTTACGTTACTGGACTAATAATCCAGGGTACAGTAGTGTAGGGGTTACGTTACTGGAGTAATAATCCAGGGTACAGTAGTGTAGGGGTTACATTACTGGACTAATAATCCAGGGTAAAGTAGTGTAGGGGTTACATTACTGGACTAATAATCCAGGGTACAGTAGTGTAGTGGTTACGTTACTGGACTAATAATCCAGGGTACACCAGTGTAGGGGTTACGTTACTGGACTAATAATCCAGGGTACAGTAGTGTAGGGGTTAAGTTACTGGACTAATAATCCAGGGTACAGTAGTGTAGGGGTTACGTTACTGGCGTAATAATCCAGGGTACAGTAGTGTGGGGGTTACGTTACTGGACTAATAATCCAGGGTACAGTAATGTAGGGGTTATGTTACTGAACTAATAATCCAGGTTACAGTAGTGTAGGGGTTACGTTATTGGACAAATAATCCTGGGCACAGTAGTGTAGCGGTTATGTTACTGGACTAATAATCCAGGGTACAGTAGTGTAGGGGTTACGTTACTGGACTAATCCAGGGTAAAGTGGTGTAGGGGTTACGTTACTGGACTAATAAAACAGGGTACAGTAGTGTAGGGGTTATGGTACTGGACTAGTAATCCAGTGCACAATAGTGTAGGGGTTACGTTACTGGACTAATAATCCAGCATACCGTAGTAAAGGTGTTATGTTACTGCACTGATAATCCAGGGTACAGTAGTATAGGGATTAGATTACTGGACTAATAATCCTGGGTACAGTCGTATATGGGTTACGTTACTGGACTAATAATCCAGGGTACAGTAGTATAGGGGTTACATTACTGGACTAATAATCCAGTGTACAGTAGTATAAGGGTTACGTTACTGCACTGATAATCCAGCGTACAGTAGTGTAGGGGTTATGTTACTGGACTGATAATCCAGCGTACAGTAGTGCAGGGGTTATGTTACTGGACTAATAATCCAGGGCACAGTAGTATAAGGGTTACGTTACTGGACTGATAATCCAGCGTACAGTAGTGCTGGAGTTACGTTACTGGACTAATAATCCAGGGTACAGTAGTATAGGGGTTACATTACTGTACTAATAATCCTGGGTACAGTAGTATATGGGTTATGTTACTGGACAAATAGTCCAGGGTACAGTAGTGTAGAGGTTACGTTACTGGACTAATAATCCAGGGTACAGTAGTGTAGAAGTTATGTTACTGGACTAATAATGCAAGGTACTGTAGTTTAGTGGTTATGTTACTGGACTAATAACCCTGGGTACAGTAGTATATGGGTTACGTTACTGGACTAATAATCCAGGGTACAGTAGTATAGGGGTTACGTTACTGGACTAATAATGTAGGGCACAGTGCTTTAGGGGTTACTTTTCTGGACTAATAATTCTGGGTAGAGTAGTGGGGTTACGTTACTGGACTATTAGTCCAAGGTATAGTAGTGTATGGGCTATGGTACTGGACTAACAATCCAGGGTACAGTAGTGTAGCGGTTACATTACTGGACTAATAATCCACGCTACGGTAGTGTAGGGGTTACGTTACTGGACTAATAATCCAGGGTACAGTAGTGTAGTGGTTACGTTACTGGACTAATAATCCAGGGTACAGTAGTATAGGGGTTACGTGACTGGAGTAATAATCCGACATACTGTAGTGTAGGGGTTACGTTTCTGGACTAATAATCCTGGGTACAGTGGTATAAGGGGTACATTACTGGTTTTATAATCCTGGGTACAGTAGTATAGGCGGTACATTACTGGACTAATAACACTGGGTACAGTTGCATAATAGTTATGTTACTGGACTAATAATCCATGGTACAGTAGTATAGTGGTTATGTTACTGGACTAATAATCCAGGGTACAGTAGTATAGTGGTTATGTTACTGGACTAATAATCCAGGGTACAGTAGTATAAGAGGTACATTACTGGTCTTATAATCCTGGGTACAGTAGTGTAGGGGTTACGTTACTGGACTAATAATACAGCCTATAGTCATGTAGGGGATTACGTTACTGGACTAATAATCCAGGGTACAGTAGTATAGGGGTTACATTACTGGACTAATAATCCTGTGTACAGTAGTATATGGGTTACATTACTGGACTAATATTCCAGGGTACAGTAGTATAGGGGTTACGTTACTGGACTAATAATCCAGGGTACAGTAGTATAGGGGATATATTACTGGACTAATAATCCTGGGTACAGTAGTATAATGGTTATGTTACTGGACTAATAATCCAGGGTACTGTAGTTTAGTGGTTATGTTACTGGACTAATAATCCAGGGTACAGTAGTATAGGGGGTACATTACTGGACTAATAATCCTGCGTACAGTAGTATAGTGGTTATGTTACTGGACTAATAATCCAGGGTACTGTAGTTTAGTGGTTATATTACTGGACTAATAATCCAGGGTACAGTAGTATGGTGGTTATGTTACTGGACTAATAATCCAGGGTACAGTAGTATAGGGGGTACATTACTGGATTAATAATCCAGTGTACAATAGTGTAGGAGTTACGTTACTGGACTAATAATCCAGGGCAGAGTGGTGTAGGGATTACGTAACTGGACTAATAATCCAGCGTAGAGTAGTATAGGGGTTACGTTACTGGACTAAGAATCCAGCGTACAGTAGTATAGGGGTTACGTTACTGGACTGATAATCCAGCGTACAGTAGTGCAGGTGTTACGTTACTGGACTAAGAATCCAGGGTACAGTAGTATAGTGGTTATGTTTTTGGACTCATAATCCAGGGTACAGTAGTATAGGGGTTACGTTACTGGACTAATAATCCAAGTTATGGTAGTATAGGGGTTATGTTACTGGACTAATAATCCAGCGTACAGTAGTATAAGGGTTACGTTACTGGACTAATAATGAAGGGTACAGTAGTATAGGGGTTACGTTACTGGACTAATAATCCAGGTTATGGTAGTATAGGGGTTATGTTACTGGACTAATAATCCAGGGTACAGTAGATTAAGGGTTACGTTACTGGACTAATAATCCAGTGTACAGTAGTATAGGGGTTACATTACTGGACTAATAATCCTGTGTACAGTAGTATATGAGTTACGTTACTGGACCAATATTCCAGGGTACGGTAGTAAAGGGGTTACGTTACTGGACTAATAATCCAGCGTACAGTAGTACAGGGGTTACGTTACTGGACTGATAATCCAGCGTACAGTAGTGCAGGTGTTAGGTTACTGGACTAAGAATCCAGGGTACAGTAGTATAGTGGTTATGTTTCTGGACTAATAATCCAGGGTACAGTAGATTAAGGGTTACGTTACTGGACTAATAATCCAGTGTACAGTAGTATAGGGGTTACATTACTGGACTAATAATCCTGTGTACAGTAGTATATGTGTTACATTACTGGACTAATATTCCAGGGTACAGTAGTATAGGGGTTACGTTACTGGACTAATAATCCTTGTTACAGTAGTATATGGGTTATGTTACTGAACTAATAATGCAGTGTACAATAGTATAGGGGGTATATTACTGGACTAATAATCCTGGGTACAGTAGTACAGGGGTTATGTTACTGGACTAATAATCCAGGGTACTGTAGTTTAGTGGTTATGTTACTGGACTAATAATCCAGGGTACAGTAGTAAAGTGGTTATGTTACTGGACTAATAATCCAGTGTACAGTAGTATAGGGGGTACATTACTGGACTAATAATCCTGGGTACAGTAGTATAGTGGTTATGTTACTGGACTAATAATCCAGGGTACTGTAGTTTAGTGGTTATGTTACTGGACTAATAATCCAGGGTACAGTAGTGTAGGTGTTACATTACTGGACTAAGAATCCAGGGAACAGTAGTATAAGGTTTACGTTACTGGACTAATAATCCAGCGTACAGTAGTGTAGGGGTTACGTTACTGGACTAAGAATGCAGGGTAGAGTAGTATAGTGGTTATGTTTTTGGACTCATAATCCAGGGTACAGTAGTATAAGGTTTACGTTACTGGACTAATAATCCAGGTTATGGTAGTATAGGGGTTATGTTACTGGACTAATAATCCAGGGTACAGTAGATTAAGGGTTACGTTACTGGACTAATAATCCAGTGTACAGTAGTATAGGGGTTACATTACTGGACTAATAATCCTGTGTACAGTAGTATATGAGGTAGGTTACTGGACCAATATTCCAGGGTACGGTAGTAAAGGGGTTACGTTACTGGACTAATAATCCAGCGTACAGTAGTACAGGGGTTACGTTACTGGACTGATAATCCAGCATACAGTAGTGCAGGTGTTAGGTTACTGGACTAAGAATCCAGGGTACAGTAGTATAGTGGTTATGTTTCTGGACTAATAATCCAGGGTACAGTAGATTAAGGGTTACGTTACTGGACTAATAATCCAGTGTACAGTAGTATAGGGGTTACATTACTGGACTAATAATCCTGTGTACAGTAGTATATGTGTTACATTACTGGACTAATATTCCAGGGTACAGTAGTATAGGGGTTACGTTACTGGACTAATAATCCTTGTTACAGTAGTATATGGGTTATGTTACTGAACTAATAATGCAGTGTACAATAGTATAGGGGGTATATTACTGGACTAATAATCCTGGGTACAGTAGTACAGTGGTTATGTTACTGGACTAATAATCCAGGGCACTGTAGTTTAGTGGTTATGTTACTGGACTAATAATCCAGGGTACAGTAGTATAGTGGTTATGTTACTGGACTAATAATCCAGTGTACAGTAGTATAGGGGGTACATTACTGGACTAATAATCCTGGGTACAGTAGTATAGTGGTTATGTTACTGGACTAATAATCCAGGGTACTGTAGTTTAGTGGTTATGTTACTGGACTAATAATCCAGGGTACAGTAGTGTAGAGGTTACGTTACTGGACTAAGAATGCAGGGTAGAGTAGTATAGTGGTTATGTTTTTGGACTCATAATCCAGGGTACAGTAGTATAAGGTTTACGTTACTGGACTAATAATGCAGGGTACAGTAGTATAGGGGTTACGTTACTGGACTAATAATCCAGGTTATGGTAGTATAGGGGTTATGTTACTGGACTAATAATCCAGGGTACAGTAGATTAAGGGTTACGTTACTGGACTAATAATCCAGTGTACAGTAGTATAGGGGTTACATTACTGGACTAATAATCCTGTGTACAGTAGTATATGAGTTACGTTACTGGACCAATATTCCAGGGTACAGTAGTAAAGGGGTTACGTTACTGGACTAATAATCCAGCGTACAGTAGTACAGGGGTTACGTTACTGGACTGATAATCCAGCGTACAGTAGTGCAGGTGTTTGGTTACTGGACTAAGAATCCAGGGTACAGTAGTATAGTGGTTATGTTTCTGGACTAATAATCCAGGGTACAGTAGTATAAGGGTTACGTTACTGGACTAAGAATCCAGGGTACAGTAGTATAGTGGTTATGTTTTTGGACTCATAATCCAGGGTACAGTAGTATACGGGTTACGTTACTGGACTAATAATCCAGGGTACAGTAGTATACGGGTTACGTTACTGGACTAATAATGCAGGGTACAGTAGTATAGGGGTTACATTACTGGACTAATAATCCAGGTTACGGTAGAATAGGGGTTATGTTACTGGACTAATAATCCAGGCTGCTGTAGTTTAAGGGTTACGTTACTGGACTAATATTCCAGGGTACAGTAGTATAGGAGTTACGTTACAGGACTAATAATCCTGGTTACAGTAGTATATGGGTTATGTTACTGAACTGATAATGCAGGGTACAGTAGTATAGGGGGTACATTACTGGACTAATAATCCTGGGTACAGTAGTATAGCGGTTATGTTACTGGACTAATAATCCAAGGTACTGTAGTTTAGTGGTTATGTTACTGGACTAATAATCCAGGGTACTGTAGTATAGTGGTTATGTTACTGGACTAATAATCCAGGGTACAGTAGTATAGGGGGTACATTACAGGACTAATAATCCTGGGTACAGTAGTATAGTGGTTATGTTACTGGACTAATAATCCAGGGTACTGTAGTTTAGTGGTTATGTTACTGGACTAATAATCCAGGGTACTGTAGTATAGTGGTTATGTTACTGGACTAATAATCCAGGGTACAGTAGTATATAGGGTACATTACTGGACTAATAATCCTGGGTACAGTAGTATATGGGTTATGTTACTGGACAAATTGTCCAGGGTACAGTAGTGTAGAGGTTACGTTACTGGACTAATAATCCAGGGTACAGTAGTGTAGAAGTTATGTTACTGGACTAATAATCCAGGGTACAGTAGTGTAGTGGTTACATTACTGGACTAATAATCCAGGGTACAGTAGTGTAGGGGTTATGTTACTGGACTAATAATCCAGGTTTCGGTAGTATAGGGGTTACGTTATTGGACTAATAATGCAGGGTATAGTAGTGTAGGAGTTACGTTACTGGACTAATAATCCAGCGTACAGTAGTGTAGGGGTTACGTTACTGGACTAATAATCCAGGGTACAGTAGTATAGGGGTTACGTTACTGGACTAATAATGTAGGACACAGTGCTTTAGGGCTTACTTTTCTAGACTAATAATTCTGGGTAGAGTAGTGGGGTTACGTTACTGGACTATTAGTCCAGGGTATAGTAGTGTCGGGGCTATGGTACTGGACTAACAATACAGGGTACAGTAGGGTAGGGGTTACATGACTGGATTAATAATTCAGGGTACAGTAGTGTAGCGGTTACATTACTGGACTAATAATCCACGCTACGGTAGTGGAGGGGTTACGTTACTGGACTATTATTTCAGCGTACAGTAGTATAGGGGTTACATTACTGGACTAATAATCCAGGGTACAGTAGTGTAGGGGATACGTTCCTGGACTAATAATCCAGGGTACAGTAGTATAGGGGTTACATTACTGGACTAATAATCCTGGGTACAGTAGTATGTGGGTTACGTTACTGGACTTATAATCCAGGGTACAGTAGTATAAGGATTACGTTACTGGACAAATAATCCAGCGTACAGTAGTAAAGGTGTTACGTTACTGGAGTAATAATCCAGGGTACAGTAGTATAGGGATTACGTTACTGGACGAATAATCCAGCGTAATGTAGTGCAGGGGGTATATTACTGGACTAATAATCCAGGGCACAGTAGTATAAGGGTTACGTTACTGGACTAATAATCCAGGGTACAGTAGTGTAGAAGTTATGTTACTGGACTAATAATCCAGGGTACAGTAGTATAGGGGTTACATTACTGGACTAATAACCCTGGGTACAGTAGTATATGGGTTACGTTACTGGACTAATAATCCAGGGTACAGTCGTATAGGGGTTACGTTACTGGACTAATAATGTAGGGCACAGTGCTTTAGGGGTTACTTTTCTGGACTAATAATTCTGGGTAGAGTAGTGGGGTTACGTTACTGGACTAATAGTCCAAGGTATAGTAGTGTATGGGCTATGGTACTGGACTAACAATCCAGGGTACAGTAGTGTAGTGGTTACGTTACTGGACTAATAATCCAGGGTACAGTAGTATAGGGGTTACGTTACTGGACTAATAATCCGACATACTGTAGTGTAGGGGTTACGTTTCTGGACTAATAATCCTGGGTACAGTGGTATAAGGGGTACATTACTGGTTTTATAATCCTGGGTACAGTAGTATAGGCGGTACATTACTGGACTAATAACACTGGGTACAGTTGCATAATAGTTATGTTACTGGACTAATAATCCATGGTACAGTAGTATAGTGGTTATGTTACTGGACTAATAATCCAGGGTACAGTAGTATAGTGGTTATGTTACTGGACTAATAATCCAGGGTACAGTAGTATAAGGGGTACATTACTGGTCTTATAATCCTGGGTACAGTAGTGTAGGGGTTACGTTACTGGACTAATAATACAGCCTATAGTCATGTAGGGGATTACGTTACTGGACTAATAATCCTGTGTACAGTAGTATAGGGGTTATATTACTGGACTAATAATCCTGTGTACAGTAGTATATGGGTTACATTACTGGACTAATATTCCAGGGTACAGTAGTATAGGGGTTACGTTACTGGACTAATAATCCTGGTTACAGTAGTATAGTGGTTATGTTACTGGACTAATAATCCAGGGTACAGTAGTATAGGGGATATATTACTGGACTAATAATCCTGGGTACAGTAGTATAGTGGTTATATTACTGGACTAATAATCCAAGGTACTGTAGTTTAGTGGTTATGTTACTGGACTAATAATCCAGGGTACAGTAGTATAGGGGGTACATTACTGGACTAATAATCCTGGGTACAGTAGTATAGTGGTTATGTTACTGGACTAATAATCCAGGGTACTGTAGTTTAGTGGTTATATTACTGGACTAATAATCCAGGGTACAGTAGTATAGTGGTTATGTTACTGGACTAATAATCCAGGGTACAGTAGTATAGGGGGTACATTACTGGACTAATAATCCAGTGTACAGTAGTGTAGGAGTTACGTTACTGGACTAATAATCCAGGGCAGAGTGGTGTAAGGATTACGTAACTGGACTAATAATCCTGCGTAGAGTAGTATAGGGGTTACGTTACTGGACGAAGAATCCAGCGTACAGTAGTATAGGGGTTACGTTACTGGACTGATAATCCAGCGTACAGTAGTGCAGGCGTTACGTTACTGGACTAAGAATCCAGGGTACAGTACTATAGTGGTTATGTTTTTGGACTCATAATCCAGGGTACAGTAGTATAAGGGTTACGTTACTGGACTAATAATCCAGGTTATGGTAGTATAGGGGTTACGTTACTGGACTAATAATCCAGGTTATGGTAGTATAGGGGTTATGTTACTGGACTAATAATCCAGGGTACAGTAGATTAAGGGTTACGTTAGTGGACTAATAATCCAGTGTACAGTAGTATAGGGGTTACATTACTGGACTAATAATCCTGTGTACAGTAGTATATGAGTTACGTTACTGGACTAATATTCCAGGGTACAGTAGTAAAGGGGTTACGTTACTGGACTAATAATCCTGGTTACAGTAGTATATGGGTTATGTTACTGGACTAATAATCCAGGGTACAGTAGTATAGGGGGCACATTACTGGACTAATAATCCTGGGTACAGTAGTATAGTGGTTATGTTACTGGACTAATAATCCAGGGTACTGTAGTATAAGGGTTACATTACTGCACTGATAATACAGCGTACGGTAGTGTAGGGGTTACATTACTGGACTAATAATCCAGAGTACAGTAGTATAAGGGTTACGTTACTGGACTAATAACCCAGCGTTCAGTAGTGTAGGGGTTACGTTACTGGACTAATAATCCAGGGTACAGTAGTATAAGGGTTATGTTACTGGACTGATAGTCCAGCGTACAGTAGTGTTGGGGTTACGTTACTGGACTAATACAGGGTACAGTAGTCTAAGGGTTATGTTACAGGACTGATAATCCAGCGTACAGTAGTGTAGGTGTTACGTTACTGGACTAATAATGCAGGGTACAGTAGTATATGGGTTACGTTACTGAACTAATAATCCAGTGTACAGTAGTGTAGGGGTTACGTTATTGGACTAATAATCCAGGGCAGAGTGGTGTAGGGATTACGTAACTGGACTAATAATGCAGCGTAGAGTAGTATAGGTGTTACGTTACTGGACTAATAATCCAGCGTACAGTAGTACAGGGGTTACGTTACTGGACTGATAATCCAGCGTACAGTAGTGCAGGTGTTAGGTTACTGGACTAAGAATCCAGGGTACAGTAGTATACGGGTTACGTTACTGGACTAATAATGCAGGGTACAGTAGTATAGGGGTTACATTACTGGACTAATAATCCAGGTTACGGTAGAATAGGGGTTATGTTACTGGACTAATAATCCAGGGTACTGTAGTTTAAGGGTTACGTTACTGGACTAATATTCCAGGGTACAGTAGTATAGGGGTTACGTTACTGGACTAATAATCCTGGTTACAGTAGTATATGGGTTATGTTACTGAACTAATAATGCAGGGTACAGTAGTATAGGGGGTACATTACTGGACTAATAATCCTGGGTACAGTAGTATAGTGGTTATGTTACTGGACTAATAATCCAAGGTACTGTAGTTTAGTGGTTATGTCACTGGACTAATAATCCAGGGTACAGTAGTACAGTGGTTATGTTACTGGACTAATAATCCAGGGTACAGTAGTATAGGGGGTACATTACTGGACTAATAATCCTGGGTACAGTAGTATAGTGGTTATGTTACTGGACTAATAATCCAGGGTACTGTAGTTTAGTGGTTATGTTACTGGACTAATAATCCAGGGTACTGTAGTATAGTGGTTATGTTACTGGACTAATAATCCAGGGTACAGTAGTATATAGGGTACATTACTGGACTAATAATCCTGGGTACAGTAGTATATGGGTTACGTTACTGAACTAATAATCCAGTGTACAGTAGTGTAGGGGTTACGTTACTGGACTAATAATCCAGGGCAGAGTAGTATAGGGGTTATGTTACTGCACTAATAATCCAGCGTACGGTAGTATAGGGGTTACGTTACTGGACTGATAATCCTGCGTACAGTAGTGCAGGTGTTACGTTACTGGACTAAGAATCCAGGGAACAGTAGTATAGTGGTTATGTTTCTGGACTAATAATCCAGGGTACAGTAGTATAAGGTTTACGTTACTGGACTAATAATCCAGCGTACGGTAGTATAGGGGTTACGTTACTGGACTGATAATCCTGCGTACAGTAGTGCAGGTGTTACGTTACTGGACTAAGAATCCTGGGATCAGTAGTATAGTGGTTATGTTTCTGGACTAATAATCCAGGGTACAGTAGTATAAGGTTTACGTTACTGGACTAATAACCCAGGGTACAGTAGTACAGGGGTTACGTTACTGGACTGATAATCCAGCGTACAGTAGTGTAGGGGTTACGTTACTGGACTGATAATACAGTGTACAGTAGTATAAGGGTTATGTTACAGGACTGATAATCCAGCGTACAGTAGTGTAGGTGTTATATTACTGGACTAATAATCCAGGGTACTGTAGTATAGGGGGTACATTACTGGACTAATAATCCTGGGTACAGTAGTATATGGGTTACGTTACTGAACTAATAATCCAGTGTACAGTAGTGTAGGGGTTACATTAGTGGACTAATAATCCAGGGCAGAGTGGTGTAGGGATTACGTAACTGGACTAATAATGCAGCATAGAGTAGTATAGGGGTTACGTTACTGGACTAATAATCCAGCGTACAGTAGTATAGGGGATACGTTTACTGGACTGATAATCCAGCGTACAGTAGTGCAGGTGTTACGTTACTGGACTAAGAATCTAGGGTACAGTAGTATAGTGGTTATGTTTCTGGACTAATAATCCAGGGTACAGCAGTATAAGGGTTACGTTACAGGACTAATAATCCAGGGTACAGTAGTATAGGGGTTACGTTACTGGACTGATAATCCAGCGTACTGCCGTGTAGGGGTTACGTTAGTGGACTAAGAATCCAGCGTACAGTAGTGTAGGGGTTACGTTACTGGACTAATAATCCAGGGTACAGTAGTATAGGGGGTACATTACTGGACTAATAATCCTGGGTACAGTAGTATATGGGTTACGTTACTGAACTAATAATCCAGTGTACAGTAGTGTAGGGGTTACATTAGTGGACTAATAATCCAGGGCAGAGTGGTGTAGGGATTACGTAACTGGACTAATAATGCAGCGTAGAGTAGTATAGGGGTTACGTTACTGGACTAATAATCCAGCGTACAGTAATATAGGGGTTATGTTTACTGGACTGATAATCCAGCGTACAGTAGTGCAGGTGTTACGTTACTGGACTAAGAATCCAGGGTACAGTAGTATAGTGGTTATGTTTCTGGACTAATAATCCAGGGTACAGTAGTATAAGGGTTACGTTACAGGACTAATAATCCAGGGTACAGTAGTATAGGGGTTACGTTACTGGACTAATAATCCAGGGTACAGTGGTATAGGGGTTACATTACTGGACTAATAATCCAGTGTACAGTAGTATAAGGGTTACGTTACTGCACTGATAATCCAGCGTACAGTAGTGTAGGGGTTACGTTACTGGACTGATAATCCAGCGTACAGTAGTGCAGGGGTTATGTTACTGGACTAATAATCCAGGGCACAGTAGTATAAGGGTTACGTTACTGGACTGATAATCCAGCGTACAGTAGTGCAGGAGTTACGTTACTGGACTAATAATCCAGGGCACAGTAGTGTAGAAGATATGTTACTGGACTAATAATCCAGGGTACAGTAGTGTAGGGGTTACGTTACTGGACTAATAATCCAGGGTACAGTAGTATATGGGTTATGTTACTGGACAAATTGTCCAGGGTACAGTAGTGTAGAGGTTATGTTACTGGACTAATAATCCAGGGTACAGTAGTGTAGAAGTTATGTTACTGGACTAATAATCCAGGGTACAGTAGTGTAGTGGTTACATTACTGGACTAATAATCCAGGGTACAGTAGTGTAGGGGTTATGTTACTGGACTAATAATCCAGGGTTCGGTAGTATAGGGGTTACGTTATTGGACTAATAATGCAGGGTATAGTAGTGTAGGAGTTACGTTACTGGACTAATAATCCAGCGTACAGTAGTGTAGGGGTTACGTAACTGGACTAATAATCCAGGGTACAGTAGTATAGGGGTTACATTACTGTACTAATAATCCTGGGTACAGTAGTATATGGGTTATGTTACTGGACAAATTGTCCAGGGTACAGTAGTGTAGAGGTTACGTTACTGGACTAATAATCCAGGGTACAGTAGTGTAGAAGTTATGTTACTGGACTAATAATCCAGGGTACAGTAGTGTAGTGGTTACATTACTGGACTAATAATCCAGGGTACAGTAGTGTAGGGGTTATGTTACTGGACTAATAATCCAGGTTTCGGTAGTATAGGGGTTACGTTATTGGACTAATAATGCAGGGTATAGTAGTGTAGGAGTTACGTTACTGGACTAATAATCCAGCGTACAGTAGTGTAGGGGTTACGTTACTGGACTAATAATCCAGGGTACAGTAGTATAGGGGTTACGTTACTGGACTAATAATGTAGGACACAGTGCTTTAGGGCTTACTTTTCTAGACTAATAATTCTGGGTAGAGTAGTGGGGTTACGTTACTGGACTATTAGTCCAGGGTATAGTAGTGTCGGGGCTATGGTACTGGACTAACAATACAGGGTACAGTAGGGTAGGGGTTACATTACTGGATTAATAATTCAGGGTACAGTAGTGTAGCGGTTACATTACTGGACTAATAATCCACGCTACGGTAGTGGAGGGGTTACGTTACTGGACTATTATTCCAGCGTACAGTAGTATAGGGGTTACATTACTGGACTAATAATCCAGGGTACAGTAGTGTAGGGGATACGTTCCTGGACTAATAATCCAGGGTACAGTAGTATAGGGGTTACATTACTGGACTAATAATCCTGGGTACAGTAGTATGTGGGTTACGTTACTGGACTTATAATCCAGGGTACAGTAGTATAAGGATTACGTTACTGGACAAATAATCCAGCGTAAAGTAGTAAAGGTGTTACGTTACTGGAGTAATAATCCAGGGTACAGTAGTATAGGGATTACGTTACTGGACGAATAATCCAGCGTAATGTAGTGCAGGGGGTATATTACTGGACTAATAATCCAGGGCACAGTAGTATAAGGGTTACGTTACTGGACTAATAATCCAGCGTACAGTAGTGTAGGGGTTACGTTACTGGACTAATAATCCAGGGTACAGTAGTGTAGAGGTTATGTTACTGGACTAATAATCCAGGGTACAGTAGTGTAGAAGTTATGTTACTGGACTAATAATCCAGGGTACAGTAGTGTAGGGGTTACGTTACTGGACTAACAATCCAGGGTACAGTAGTATAGGGGTTACATTACTGGACTAATAACCCTGGGTACAGTAGTATATGGGTTACGTTACTGGACTAATAATCCAGGGTACAGTAGTATAGGGGTTACGTTACTGGACTAATAATGTAGGACACAGTGCTTTAGGGGTTACTTTTCTGGACTAATAATTCTGGGTAGAGTAGTGGGGTTACGTTACTGGACTAATAGTCCAAGGTATAGTAGTGTATGGGCTATGGTACTGGACTAACAATCCAGGGTACAGTAGTGTAGCGGTTACATTACTGGACTAATAATCCACGCTACGGTAGTGTAGGGGTTACGTTACTGGACTAATAATCCAGGGTACAGTAGTGTAGTGGTTACGTTACTGGACTAATAATCCAGGGTACAGTAGTATAGGGGTTACGTGACTGGAGTAATAATCCGACATACTGTAGTGTAGGGGTTACGTTTCTGGACTAATAATCCTGGGTACAGTGGTATAAGGGGTACATTACTGGTTTTATAATCCTGGGTACAGTAGTATAGGCGGTACATTACTGGACTAATAACACTGGGTACAGTTGCATAATAGTTATGTTACTGGACTAATAATCCATGGTACAGTAGTATAGTGGTTATGTTACTGGACTAATAATCCAGGGTACAGTAGTATAGTGGTTATGTTACTGGACTAATAATCCAGGGTACAGTAGTATAAGGGGTACATTACTGGTTTTATAATCCTGGGTACAGTAGTGTAGGGGTTACGTTACTGGACTAATAATACAGCCTATAGTCATGTAGGGGATTACGTTACTGGACTAATAATCCAGGGTACAGTAGTATAGGGGTTACATTACTGGACTAATAATCCTGTGTACAGTAGTATATGGGTTACATTACTGGACTAATATTCCAGGGTACAGTAGTATAGGGGTTACGTTACTGGACTAATAATCCTGGTTACAGTAGTATAGTGGTTATGTTACTGGACTAATAATCCAGGGTACAGTAGTATAGGGGATATATTACTGGACTAATAATCCTGGGTACAGTAGTATAGTGGTTATATTACTGGACTAATAATCCAAGGTACTGTAGTTTAGTGGTTATGTTACTGGACTAATAATCCAAGGTACAGTAGTATAGGGGGTACATTACTGGACTAATAATCCTGGGTACAGTAGTATAGTGGTTATGTTACTGGACTAATAATCCAGGGTACTGTAGTTTAGTGGTTATATTACTGGACTAATAATCCAGGGTACAGTAGTATAGTGGTTATGTTACTGGACTAATAATCCAGGGTACAGTAGTATAGGGGGTACATTACTGGACTAATAATCCAGTGTACAGTAGTGTAGGAGTTACGTTACTGGACTAATAATCCAGGGCAGAGTGGTGTAGGGATTACGTAACTGGACTAATAATCCAGCGTAATGTAGTATAGGGGTTACGTTACTGGACGAAGAATCCAGCGTACAGTAGTATAGGGGTTACGTTACTGGACTGATAATCCAGCGTACAGTAGTGCAGGCGTTACGTTACTGGACTAAGAATCCAGGGTACAGTAGTATAGTGGTTATGTTTTTGGACTCATAATCCAGGGTACAGTAGTATAAGGGTTACGTTACTGGACTAATAATCCAGGTTATGGTAGTATAGGGGTTACGTTACTGGACTAATAATCCAGGTTATGGTAGTATAGGGGTTATGTTACTGGACTAATAATCCAGGGTACAGTAGATTAAGGGTTACGTTAGTGGACTAATAATCCAGTGTACAGTAGTATAGGGGTTACATTACTGGACTAATAATCCTGTGTACAGTAGTATATGAGTTACGTTACTGGACTAATATTCCAGGGTACAGTAGTAAAGGGGTTACGTTACTGGACTAATAATCCTGGTTACAGTAGTATATGGGTTATGTTACTGGACTAATAATCCAGGGTACAGTAGTATAGGGGGCACATTACTGGACTAATAATCCTGGGTACAGTAGTATAGTGGTTATGTTACTGGACTAATAATCCAGGGTACTGTAGTATAAGGGTTACGTTACTGCACTGATAATACAGCGTACGGTAGTGTAGGGGTTACATTACTGGACTAATAATCCAGAGTACAGTAGTATAAGGGTTACGTTACTGGACTAATAACCCAGCGTTCAGTAGTGTAGGGGTTACGTTACTGGACTAATAATCCAGGGTACAGTAGTATAAGGGTTATGTTACTGGACTGATAGTCCAGCGTACAGTAGTGTTGGGGTTACGTTACTGGACTAATACAGGGTACAGTAGTCTAAGGGTTATGTTACAGGACTGATAATCCAGCGTACAGTAGTGTAGGTGTTACGTTACTGGACTAATAATGCAGGGTACAGTAGTATATGGGTTACGTTACTGAACTAATAATCCAGTGTACAGTAGTGTAGGGGTTACGTTATTGGACTAATAATCCAGGGCAGAGTGGTGTAGGGATTACGTAACTGGACTAATAATGCAGCGTAGAGTAGTATAGGTGTTACGTTACTGGACTAATAATCCAGCGTACAGTAGTACACGGGTTACGTTACTGGACTGATAATCCAGCGTACAGTAGTGCAGGTGTTAGGTTACTGGACTAAGAATCCAGGGTACAGTAGTATACGGGTTACGTTACTGGACTAATAATGCAGGGTACAGTAGTATAGGGGTTACATTACTGGACTAATAATCCAGGTTACGGTAGAATAGGGGTTATGTTACTGGACTAATAATCCAGGGTACTGTAGTTTAAGGGTTACGTTACTGGACTAATATTCCAGGGTACAGTAGTATAGGGGTTACGTTACTGGACTGATAATCCTGCGTACAGTAGTGCAGATGTTACGTTACTGGACTAAGAATCCTGGGAACAGTAGTATAGTGGTTATGTTTCTGGACTAATAATCCAGGGTACAGTAGTATAAGGTTTACGTTACTGGACTAATAACCCAGGGTACAGTAGTACAGGGGTTACGTTACTGGACTGATAATCCAGCGTACAGTAGTGTAGGGGTTACGTTACTGGACTGATAATACAGTGTACAGTAGTATAAGGGTTATGTTACAGGACTGATAATCCAGCGTACAGTAGTGTAGGTGTTATATTACTGGACTAATAATCCAGGGTACTGTAGTATAGGGGGTACATTACTGGACTAATAATCCTGGGTACAGTAGTATATGGGTTACGTTACTGAACTAATAATCCAGTGTACAGTAGTGTAGGTGTAGTGGACTAATAATCCAGGGCAGAGTGGTGTAGGGATTACGTAACTGGACTAATAATGCAGCGTAGAGTAGTATAGGGGTTACGTTACTGGACTAATAATCCAGCGTACAGTAGTATAGGGGTTACGTTTACTGGACTGATAATCCAGCGTACAGTAGTGCAGGTGTTACGTTACTGGACTAAGAATCCAGGGTACAGTAGTATAGTGGTTATGTTTCTGGACTAATAATCCAGGGTACAGCAGTATAAGGGTTACGTTACAGGACTAATAATCCAGGGTACAGTAGTATAGGGGTTACGTTACTGGACTGATAATCCAGCGTACTGCCGTGTAGGGGTTACGTTAGTGGACTAAGAATCCAGGGTACAGTAGTATAGTGGTTATGTTTTTGGACTCATAATCCAGGTACAGTAGTATACGGGTTACGTTACTGGACGAATAATGCAGGGTACAGTAGTATAGGGGTTACGTTACTGGACTAATAATCCAGGTTACGGTAGAGTAGGGGTTATGTTACTGGACTAATAACCCAGGGTACTGTAGTTTAAGGGTTACGTTACTGGACTATTAATCCAGGGTACAGTAGTATAGGAGTTACATTACTGGACTAATAATCCTGTGTACAGTAGTATATGTGTTACGTTACTGGACTAATATTCCAGGGTACAGTAGTATAGGGGTTACGTTACTGGACTAATAATCCTTGTTACAGTAGTATATGGGTTATGTTACTGAACTAATAATCCAGTGTACAATAGTATAGGGGGTACATTACTGGACTAATAATCCTGGGTACAGTAGTACAGTGGTTATGTTACTGGACTAATAATCCAGGGTACTGTAGTTTAGTGGTTATGTTACTGGACTAATAATCCAGGGTACAGTAGTATAAGGGTTATGTTACTGGACTAATAATCCAGTGTACAGTAGTATAGGGGGTACATTACTGGACTAATAATCGTGGGTACAGTAGTATAGTGGTTATGTTACTGGACTAATAATCCAGGGGACTTTAGTTTAGTGGTTATGTTACTGGACTAATAATCCAGGGTACAGTAGTGTAGGTGTTACGTTACTGGACTAAGAATCCAGGGAACAGTAGTATAAGGTTTACGTTACTGGACTAATAATCCAGGGTACAGTAGTACAGGGATTACGCTACTGGACTGATAATCCAGCGTACAGTAGTGTAGGGGTTACGTTACTGGACTAAGAATCCAGGGTAGAGTAGTATAGTGGTTATGTTTTTGGACTCATAATCCAGGGTACAGTAGTATAAGGTTTACGTTACTGGACTAATAATGCAGGGTACAGTAGTATAGGGGTTACGTTACTGGAGTAATAATCCAGGTTACGGTAGTATAGGGGTTATGTTACTTGACTAATAATCCAGGGTACAGTAGTTTAAGGGTTACGTTATTGGACTAATAATCCAGGGTACAGTAGTATAAGGGTTATGTTACTGGACTGATAATCCAACGTACTGTAGTGTAGGGGTTACGTTTCTGGACTAAAAATCCTGGGTACAGTAGTATAAGGGGTACATTACTGGTCTTGTAATCCTGGGTACAGTAGTATAGGGGGTACATTACTGGACTAATAACCCTGGGTACAGTAGCATAATAGTTATGTTACTGGACTAATAATCCATGGTACTGTAGTATAGTAGTTATGTTACTGGACTAATAATCCAGGGTGCAGTAGTGTAGGGGTTACGTTACTGGACTAATAATCCAGCCTATAGTCATGTAGGGGTTACGTTACTGGACTAATAATACAGGGCAGAGTGGTGTAGGGATTATGTAACTGGACTAATAATCCAGCGTAGAGTAGTATAGGGGTTATGTTACTGGACTAATAACCCAGCGTACAGTAGTATAGGGGTTACGTTACTGGACTGATAATCCTGCGTACAGTAGTGCAGGTGTTACGTTACTGGACTAAGAATCCAGGGAACAGTAGTATAGTGGTTATGTTTCTGGACTAATAATCCAGGGTACAGTAGTATAAGGTTTACGTTACTGGACTAATAACCCAGGGTACAGTAGTACAGGGGTTACGTTACTGGACTGATAATCCAGCGTACAGTAGTGTAGGGGTTACGTTACTGGACTAATAATACAGGGTACAGTAGTATAGGGGGTACATTACTGGACTAATAATCCTGGGTACAGTAGTATATGGGTTACGTTACTGAACTAATAATACAGTGTACAGTAGTGTAGGGGTTACATTAGTGGACTAATAATCCAGGGCAGAGTGGTGTAGGGATTACGTAACTGGACTAATAATGCAGCGTAGAGTAGTATAGGGGTTACGTTACTGGACTAATAATCCAGCGTACAGTAATATAGCGGTTACGTTTACTGGACTGATAATCCAGCGTACAGTAGTGCAGGTGTTACGTTACTGGACTAAGAATCCAGGGTACAGTTGTATAGTGGTTATGTTTCTGGACTAATAATCCAGGGTACAGTAGTATAAGGGTTACGTTACAGGACTAATAATCTAGGGTACAGTAGCATAGGGGTTACGTTACTGGACTGATAATCCAGCGTAAAGCCGTGTAGGGGTTATGTTACTGGACTAATAATCCAGGGTCCTGTAGTTTAGTGGTTATGTTACTGGACTAATAATCCAGGGTACAGTAGTATAGTGGTTATGTTACTGGACTAATAATCCAGGGTACAGTAGTATAGGGGGTACATTACTGGACTAATAATCCTGGGTACAGTAGTATAGTGGTTATGTTACTGGACTAATAATCCAGGGTACAGTAGTATAGTGGTTATGTTACTGGACTAATAATCCAGGGTACAGCAGTATAGGGGGTACATTACTGGACTAATAATCCTGGGTACAGTAGTATATGGGTTACGTTACTGAACTAATATTCCAGTGTACAGTCGTGTAGTGGTTACGTTACTGGACTGATAATCCTGCGTACAGTAGTGCAGGTGTTACGTTACTGGACTAAGAATCCAGGGAACAGTAGTATAAGGTTTAAGTTACTGGACTAATAATCCAGGGTACAGTAGTACAGGGGTTATGTTACTGGACTGATAATCCAGCGTACAGAAGTGTAGGGGTTACGTTACTGGACTAATAACCCTGGGTACAGTAGTATATGGGTTACGTTACTGGACTAATAATCCAGGGTACAGTAGAATAGGGGCTACGTTACTGGACTAATAATGTAGGGCACAGTGCTTTAGGGGTTACTTTTCTGGACTAATAATTTTGGGTAGAGTAGTGGGGTTACGTTACTGGACTAATAGTCCAAGGTATAGTAGTGTAGGGGCTATGGTACTGGACTAACAATCCAGGGTACAGTAGTGTAGCGGTTACGTTACTGGATTAATAAATCAGGGTACCGTAGTGTAGCGGTTACATTACTGGACTAATAATCCACGCTACGGTAGTGTAGGGGTTACGTTACTGGACTAATAATCCAGGGTACAGTAGTATAGGGGTTACGTTACTGGAGTAATAATCCGACATACTGTAGTGTAGGGGTTACGTTTCTGGACTAATAATCCTGGGTACAGTAGTGTATGTGTTACGTTACTGGACGAATAATCCAGGGTAGAGTAGTATAGGGGTTACGTTACTGGAGTAATAATCCAGGGTACAGTAGTATAGTGGTTATGTTACTGGACTAATAATCCAGGGTACAGTAGTATAAGGGGTACATTACTGGTCTTATAATCCTGGGTACAGTAGTGTAGGGGTTACGTTACTGGACTAATAATACAGCCTATAGTCATGTAGGGGATTACGTTACTGGACTAATAATCCAGGGTACAGTAGCATAGGGGTTACATTACTGGACTAATAATCCTGTGTACAGTAGTATATGGGTTACATTACTGGACTAATATTCCAGGGTACAGTAGTATAGGGGTTACGTTACAGGACTAATAATCCTGGTTACAGTAGTATAGTGGTTATGTTACTGGACTAATAATCCAGGGTACAGTAGTATAGGGGATACATTACTGGACTAATAATCCTGGGTACAGTAGTATAGTGGTTATGTTACTGGACTAATAATCCAGGGTACTGTAGTTTAGTGGTTATGTTACTGGACTAATAATCCAGGGTACAGTAGTATAGGGGGTACATTACTGGACTAATAATCCTGGGGACAGTAATATAGGGGTTACGTTACTGGACTAATAATCCAGCGAATAGTAGTATATGGCTTATGTTACTGGACTAATAACCCAGGGTACAGTAGTATAGGGGTTAACTTACTGGACTAATAATCCAGCATACAGTAGTATAGGGGTTACGTTACTAGACTAATAATCCAGTGTACAGTAGTGTAGGGGTTACGTTACTGGACTAATAATCCAGCATACAGTAGTATAGGGGTTACGTTACTGGACTAATAATCCAGCATACAGTAGTATAGGGGTTACGTTACTGGACTAATAATCCAGGGTACAGTAATGTAGGGGTTACGTTACTGGACTAATAATCCAGCGTACAGTAGTATAGGGGTTACGTTACTGGACTAATAATCCTGGGTAATGTAGTATAGGGGTTACGTTACTGGACTAATAATCCAGCGAACAGTAGTATAGGGGTTATGTTACTGGACTAATAATCCAGGGTACAGTAGTATAGGGGTTAACTTACTGGACTAATAATCCAGCGTACAGTAGTGTAGGGGTTACGTTACTGGACTAATAATCCAGCGAACAGTAGTATAGGGGTTAATTTACTGGACTAATAATCCAGCGTACAGTAGTGTACGGGTTACGTTACTCGACTAATAATCTAGCGTACAGTAGTGTACGGTTTACGTTACTGGACTGATCATCCAGGGTACAGTAGTGTATGGTTTATGTTACTGGACTACTAATCCAGCGTACAGTAATATAGGGATAACATTACTGGACTAATAATCCAGCATTCAGTAGTATAGGTGTTACGTACCTGGACTAATAATCCAGCGTGCAGTAGTGTAAGGGTTACGTTACTGGACTGATATTCCAGGGTACAGTAGTATAGGGGTTACGTTACTGGACTAATAATCCAGGGTACAGTAGTATAGGGGTTACGTTACTGGACTAATAATCCAGAGTACAGTAGTGTAGTGATTACGTTACTGGACTAATAATCCAGAGTACAGTAGTGTAGTGATTACGTTACTGGACTAATAATCCAGGGTACAGTAGTGTAGGGGTTGCATTACTGGACTAATAATCCAGCGTATAGTTGTATAGGGGTTACGTTACTGGACTAATAATCTAGCGTACAGTAGTGTTGGGGTTACGTTACTGGACTAATAATCCAGTTTACAGTATTATAGGGATTACGTTACTCGACTAATAATCCACCGTACAGTAGTGTAGGGGTTATGGTACTGGACTAATAATCCAGCATACAGTAGTATAGGGGTTACGTTACTGGACTGATAATCCAGGGCACAGTAGTGTAGGCGTTACTTTACTGGACTGATAATCCAGCGTGCAGTAGTGTAGGTTTTACGTTACTGTCCGATAATCCAGGGTACAGTAGTGTAGTGATTACGTTACTGGACTAATAATCCAGAGTACAGTAGTGTAGGGGGTACATTACTGGACTAATAATCCTGGGTACAGTAGTATGTCGCTTACGTTACTGGACAAATAATCCAGTGCACAGTAGTGTAGGGGTTACGTTACTGGACTTATAATCCAGCGTACAGTAGTGTAGGGGTTCCGTTTCATGACTAATAATCCAGCGTACAGTTGTGTAGGTGTTACGTTACTGGACTAATAATCCAGCGTACAGTAGCATTGTGGTTATGTTTCTGGACTAATAATCCAGGGTACAGCAGTATAAGGGTTACGTTACTGGACTAATAATCCAGGGTACAGTAGTATAGGGGTGACGTTAATGGACCTATAATCCAGATGACAGTAGTATAGGGAGTACATTGCTGGACTGATAATCCTGGGTACAGTAGTATATGGTTTACGTTACTGGACTAATAATCCAGCGTACAGTAGTGTAGGGGTTACGTTACTGGACTCATAATCCAGGGTACAGTAGTATAGGGTTTACGTTACTGGACTAATAATCCAGGGTACAGTAGTGTAGGTGTTACATTTTTGGACTAATAATCCAGCGTACATTAGTATAGGGGTTACGTTACTGGACTGATAATCCAGGGTACAGTAGTGTAGGGGTTATGTTACTGGACTAATAATCCAGCGTACAGTAGAATAGGGGTTACATTACTGGACTAATAGTCCAGCGTACAGTAGTGTAGGGGTTACGTTACTGGACTAATAATCCAGTGTTCAGTAGTGTAGGGGTTACGTTACTGGACAAATAATCCAGCGTACAGTAGTATAGGGGTTACGTTACTGGACTAATAATCCAGGGTACAGTAATGTAGGGGTTACGTTACTGGACTAATAATCCAGCGTACAGTAATATAGGGGTTACGTTACTGGACTAATAATCCTGGATACAGTAGTATAGGGGTTACGTTACGGGACTAATAATCCAGCGAACAGTAGTATAGGGGTTATGTTACTGGACTAATAATCCAGGGTATAGTAGTATAGGGGTCAATTTACTGGACTAATAATCCAGCGTACAGTAGTGTAGGGGTTACGTTACTGGACTAATAATCCAGGGTGTAGTAGTATAGGGGTTAATTTACTGGACTAATAATCCAGCGTACAGTAGTGTACGGGTTACGTTACTGGACTAATAATCTAGCGTACAGTAGTGTACGGTTTCCGTTCCTGGACTGATAATCCAGGGTACAGTAGTGTATTTTTTATGTTACTGGACTACTAATCCAGCGTACAGTAATATAGGGATAACGGTACAGGACTAATAATCCAGCGTACAGTAGTATAGTGGTTATGTTATTGGACTAATAATCCAGCGTACAGTAGTGTAAGTGTTACGTTACTGGACTGATAATCCAGGGTACAGTAGTATAGGGGTTACGTTACTGGACTAATAATCCAGGGTACAGTAGTTTAGGGTGTACGTTACTGGACTAATAATCCAGCGTACAGTAGTATAGGAGTTACGTTACTGGACTAATAATCCAGCGTACTGTAGTATAGGGGTTACGTTACTGGACTAATAATCCAAAGTACAGTAGTGTAGTGATTACATTACTGGACTAATAATCCAGAATACAGTAGTGTAGTGATTACGTTACTGGACTAATAATCCAGGGTACAGTAGTGAAGGGGTTGCATTACTGGACTAATAATCCAGCGTACAGTTGTATAGGGGTTACGTTACTGGACTAATAATCCAGCGTACAGTAGTGTTGGGGTTAGGTTACTGGACTAATAATCCAGTTTACAGTACTATAGGGATTACGTTACTCAACTAATAATCCACCGTACAGTAGTATAGGGGTTATGGTACTGGACTAATAATCCAGCATACAGTAGTATAGGGGTTACGTTACTGGACTGATATTCCAGCGAACAGTAGTATAGGGGTTACGTTACTGGACTAATAATCCAGGGGACAGTAGTGTAGTGGTTAACTTCCTGGACTAATAATCCAGGGTACAGTAGTGTAGGGGTTACGTTACTGGACTAATAATCCAGTGTACAGTAGTGTAGGGTTTACCTTCCTGGACTAATAATCCAGTGTACAGTTGTGTAGGGGTTACGTTACTGAACTAATAATCCAGTGTACAGTAGTGTAAGGGTTACCTTACTGGACTGATAATCCAGCGTACTGTAGTGTAGGGGTTACCTTACTGTACTGATAATCCAGGGTGCAGTAGTGTAGGGGTTACCTTAGTGGACTAATAATCCAGGGTACAGTAGTAAAGGTGTTACCTTACTGGACCAATAATCCAGCGTACAGTAGTGTAGGGGTTACGTTACTGGACCAATAATCCAGCATACAGTAGTGTAGGGGTTACGTTAATGGTCTAATATTCTAGGGTACAGTATTGTAGGTGTTACTTTACTGGACTAATAATCCAGGGTACAGTAGTGTAGGGTTTACGTTACTGGACTGATAATCCAGTGTACAGTAGTGTAGGTGTTACGTTACTGAACTAATAATCCAGTGTAGAGTAGTGTAGGGGTTACCTTCCTGGACTAATAATCCAGGTTACAGTAGTGTAGGGGTTACATTACTGAACTAATGATCCAGTGTACAGTAGTGTAGGGGTTACCTTCCTGGACTAATAATCCAGTGTACAGTTGTGTAGGGGTTATGTTACTGAACTAATAATCCAGTGTACAGTAGTGTAGGGGTTACCTTCCTGGACTAATAATCCAGGGTAAAGTAGTGTAAGGGTTACCTTACTGGACTGATAATCCAGGGTACAGTAGAATAAGCGTTATATTACTGGACTAATAATCCAGGGTTCAGTGGTGTAGGGGTTATGTTACTGGACTAATAATCCAGGGGACAGTAGTGGAGGGGTTACCTTACTGGACTAACAATCCAGCGTACAGTAGTAAAGGTGTTGTTACTGCACTGATAATCCAGCGTACAGTAGTGTAGGGTTTACGTTACTGGACTAATAATCCAGCGTACAGTAGTGTAGGGGTTACATTACTGGACTCATAATCCAGGGTACAGTAGTATAGGGTTTACGTTACTGGACTAATAATCCAGGGTACAGTAGTGTAGGTGTTACATTTTTGGACTAATAATCCAGCGTACATTAGTATAGGGGTTACGTTACTGGACTGATAATCCAGGGTACAGTAGTGTAGGGGTTATGTTACTGGACTAATAATCCAGCGTACAGTAGAATAGGGGTTACATTACTGGACTAATAGTCCAGCGTACAGTAGTGTAGGGGTTACGTTACTGGACTAATAATCCAGTGTTCAGTAGTGTAGGGGTTACGTTACTGGACAAATAATCCAGCGTACAGTAGTATAGGGGTTACGTTACTGGACTAATAATCCAGGGTACAGTAATGTAGGGGTTACGTTACTGGACTAATAATCCAGCGTACAGTAATATAGGGGTTACGTTACTGGACTAATAATCCTGGATACAGTAGTATAGGGGTTACGTTACGGGACTAATAATCCAGCGAACAGTAGTATAGGGGTTATATTACTGGACTAATAATCCAGGGTATAGTAGTATAGGGGTCAATTTACTGGACTAATAATCCAGCGTACAGTAGTGTAGGGGTTACGTTACTGGACTAATAATCCAGGGTGTAGTAGTATAGGGGTTAATTTACTGGACTAATAATCCAGCGTACAGTAGTGTACGGGTTACGTTACTGGACTAATAATCTAGCGTACAGTAGTGTACGGTTTCCGTTCCTGGACTGATAATCCAGGGTACAGTAGTGTATTTTTTATGTTACTGGACTACTAATCCAGCGTACAGTAATATAGGGATAACGGTACAGGACTAATAATCCAGCGTACAGTAGTATAGTGGTTATGTTATTGGACTAATAATCCAGCGTACAGTAGTGTAAGTGTTACGTTACTGGACTGATAATCCAGGGTACAGTAGTATAGGGGTTACGTTACTGGACTAATAATCCAGGGTACAGTAGTTTAGGGTGTACGTTACTGGACTAATAATCCAGCGTACAGTAGTATAGGAGTTACGTTACTGGACTAATAATCCAGCGTACTGTAGTATAGGGGTTACGTTACTGGACTAATAATCCAAAGTACAGTAGTGTAGTGATTACATTACTGGACTAATAATCCAGAATACAGTAGTGAAGGGGTTGCATTACTGGACTAATAATCCAGCGTTCAGTTGTATAGGGGTTACGTTACTGGACTAATAATCCAGTTTACAGTACTATAGGGATTACGTTACTCAACTAATAATCCACCGTACAGTAGTATAGGGGTTATGGTACTGGACTAATAATCCAGTGTACAGTAGTGTAGGGGTTACCTTCCTGGACTAATAATCCAGTGTACAGTTGTGTAGGGGTTACGTTACTGAACTAATAATCCAGTGTACAGTAGTGTAAGGGTTACCTTACTGGACTGATAATCCAGCGTACTGTAGTGTAGGGGTTACCTTACGGGACTGATAATCCAGGGTGCAGTAGTGTAGGGGTTACCTTAGTGGACTAATAATCCAGGGTACAGTAGTGTAGGGGTTACCTTACTGGACTGATAATCCAGGGTACAGTAGTATAAGGGTTATATTACTGGACTAATAATCCAGGGTTCAGTGTTGTAGGGGTTATGTTACTGGACTAATAATCCAAGGTACAGTAGTATAGTGGGTACATTACTGGACTAATAATCCTGGTGGTAGTATAATGGTTATGTTACTGGACTAATAATCCCGGGTACAGTAGTATAGTCTTTATGTTACTGGACTAATAATCCAGCGTACAGTAGTAAAGGTGTTACCTTACTGGACCAATAATCCAGCATACAGTAGTGTAGGGGTTACGTTACTGGACCAATAATCCAGCATACAGTAGTGTAGGGGTTACGTTACTGGTCTAATATTCTAGGGTACAGTATTGTAGGTGTTACTTTACTGGACTAATAATCCAGGGTACAGTAGTGTAGGGTTTACGTTACTGGACTGATAATCCAGTGTACAGTAGTGTAGGTGTTACGTTACTGGACTGATAATCCAGCGTACAGTAGTGTAGGGATTACGTTACTGGACTAATAATCCAGGGCACAGGGGTGTAGGTGTTACTTTACTGGACTCATAATCCAGGGTAGAGTAGTGTCGGGTTTATGTTACTGGACTAATAATCCTGGGCACAGGGGTGTAGGGGTTACTTTACTGGACTAATAACCCAGGGTACTGTAGTGTAGGGGTTACGTTACTGGACTAATAATCCTGGGTACAGAAGTGTAGGGGTTATGTTACTGCACTGATAATACAGCGTACAGTAGTATAGGGGTTACATTAATGGACTAATAATCCCGGGTACAGCAATATAGTGTTTATGTTACTGGACTAACAATCTAGCGTACAGTAGTAAAGGTGTTGTTACTGGACTAATAATCCAGTGTACAGTAGTGTAGGGGTTACGTTACTGGACTCATAATCCAGGGTACAGTAGTATAGGGGTTACGTTACTGGACTAATAATCCAGGGTACAGTAGTGTAGGTGTTACATTTTTGGACTAATAATCCAGCGTACATTAGTATAGGGGTTACGTTACTGGACTGATAATCCAGGGAACAGTAGTGTAGGGGTTACGTTACTGGACTAATAATCCAGCATACAGTAGTATAGGAGTTACATTACAGGACTAATAGTCCAGCGTACAGTAGTGTAGGGGTTAAGTTACTGGACTAATAATCCAGTGTACAGTAGTGTAGGGGTTACGTTACTGGACTAATAATCTAGCGTACAGTAGTATAGGGGTTACATTACTGGACTAATAATCCAGTGTACAGTAATGTAGGGGTTACGTTACTGGACTAATAATCCAGCGTACAGTAATATAGGGGTTACGTTACTGGACTAATAATCCTGGATACAGTAGTGTCGGGTTTACGTTACTGGACTCATAATCCAGCGTACAGTAGTATAGGGGTTACGTTACTGGACTAATAATCCAGGGTACAGTAGTGTAGGTGTTACATTTTTGGACTAATAATCCAGCGTACATTAGTATAGGGGTTACGTTACTGGACTGATAATCCAGGGTACAGTAGTGTAGGGGTTATGTTACTGGACTAATAATCCAGCGTACAGTAGAATAGGGGTTACATTACTGGACTAATAGTCCAGCGTACAGTAGTGTAGGGGTTACGTTACTGGACTAATAATCCAGTGTTCAGTAGTGTAGGGGTTACGTTACTGGACAAATAATCCAGCGTACAGTAGTATAGGGGTTACGTTACTGGACTAATAATCCAGGGTACAGTAATGTAGGGGTTACGTTACTGGACTAATAATCCAGCGTACAGTAATATAGGGGTTACGTTACTGGACTAATAATCCTGGATACAGTAGTATAGGGGTTACGTTACGGGACTAATAATCCAGCGAACAGTAGTATAGGGGTTATATTACTGGACTAATAATCCAGGGTATAGTAGTATAGGGGTCAATTTACTGGACTAATAATCCAGCGTACAGTAGTGTAGGGGTTACGTTACTGGACTAATAATCCAGGGTGTAGTAGTATAGGGGTTAATTTACTGGACTAATAATCCAGCGTACAGTAGTGTACGGGTTACGTTACTGGACTAATAATCTAGCGTACAGTAGTGTACGGTTTCCGTTCCTGGACTGATAATCCAGGGTACAGTAGTGTATTTTTTATGTTACTGGACTACTAATCCAGCGTACAGTAATATAGGGATAACGGTACAGGACTAATAATCCAGCGTACAGTAGTATAGTGGTTATGTTATTGGACTAATAATCCAGCGTACAGTAGTGTAAGTGTTACGTTACTGGACTGATAATCCAGGGTACAGTAGTATAGGGGTTACGTTACTGGACTAATAATCCAGGGTACAGTAGTTTAGGGTGTACGTTACTGGACTAATAATCCAGCGTACAGTAGTATAGGAGTTACGTTACTGGACTAATAATCCAGCGTACTGTAGTATAGGGGTTACGTTACTGGACTAATAATCCAAAGTACAGTAGTGTAGTGATTACATTACTGGACTAATAATCCAGAATACAGTAGTGAAGGGGTTGCATTACTGGACTAATAATCCAGCGTTCAGTTGTATAGGGGTTACGTTACTGGACTAATAATCCAGTTTACAGTACTATAGGGATTACGTTACTCAACTAATAATCCACCGTACAGTAGTATAGGGGTTATGGTACTGGACTAATAATCCAGTGTACAGTAGTGTAGGGGTTACCTTCCTGGACTAATAATCCAGTGTACAGTTGTGTAGGGGTTACGTTACTGAACTAATAATCCAGTGTACAGTAGTGTAAGGGTTACCTTACTGGACTGATAATCCAGCGTACTGTAGTGTAGGGGTTACCTTACGGGACTGATAATCCAGGGTGCAGTAGTGTAGGGGTTACCTTAGTGGACTAATAATCCAGGGTACAGTAGTGTAGGGGTTACCTTACTGGACTGATAATCCAGGGTACAGTAGTATAAGGGTTATATTACTGGACTAATAATCCAGGGTTCAGTGTTGTAGGGGTTATGTTACTGGACTAATAATCCAAGGTACAGTAGTATAGTGGGTACATTACTGGACTAATAATCCTGGTGGTAGTATAATGGTTATGTTACTGGACTAATAATCCCGGGTACAGTAGTATAGTCTTTATGTTACTGGACTAATAATCCAGCGTACAGTAGTAAAGGTGTTACCTTACTGGACCAATAATCCAGCATACAGTAGTGTAGGGGTTACGTTACTGGACCAATAATCCAGCATACAGTAGTGTAGGGGTTACGTTACTGGTCTAATATTCTAGGGTACAGTATTGTAGGTGTTACTTTACTGGACTAATAATCCAGGGTACAGTAGTGTAGGGTTTACGTTACTGGACTGATAATCCAGTGTACAGTAGTGTAGGTGTTACGTTACTGGACTGATAATCCAGCGTACAGTAGTGTAGGGATTACGTTACTGGACTAATAATCCAGGGCACAGGGGTGTAGGTGTTACTTTACTGGACTCATAATCCAGGGTAGAGTAGTGTCGGGTTTATGTTACTGGACTAATAATCCTGGGCACAGGGGTGTAGGGGTTACTTTACTGGACTAATAACCCAGGGTACTGTAGTGTAGGGGTTACGTTACTGGACTAATAATCCTGGGTACAGAAGTGTAGGGGTTATGTTACTGCACTGATAATACAGCGTACAGTAGTATAGGGGTTACATTAATGGACTAATAATCCCGGGTACAGCAATATAGTGTTTATGTTACTGGACTAACAATCTAGCGTACAGTAGTAAAGGTGTTGTTACTGGACTAATAATCCAGTGTACAGTAGTGTAGGGGTTACGTTACTGGACTCATAATCCAGGGTACAGTAGTATAGGGGTTACGTTACTGGACTAATAATCCAGGGTACAGTAGTGTAGGTGTTACATTTTTGGACTAATAATCCAGCGTACATTAGTATAGGGGTTACGTTACTGGACTGATAATCCAGGGTACAGTAGTGTAGGGGTTACGTTACTGGACTAATAATCCAGCATACAGTAGTATAGGAGTTACATTACAGGACTAATAGTCCAGCGTACAGTAGTGTAGGGGTTAAGTTACTGGACTAATAATCCAGTGTACAGTAGTGTAGGGGTTACGTTACTGGACTAATAATCTAGCGTACAGTAGTATAGGGGTTACATTACTGGACTAATAATCCAGTGTACAGTAATGTAGGGGTTACGTTACTGGACTAATAATCCAGCGTACAGTAATATAGGGGTTACGTTACTGGACTAATAATCCTGGATACAGTAGTGTCGGGTTTACGTTACTGGACTAATAATCCAGCGTACAGTAGTATAGGGGTTACGTTACTGGACTCATAATCCAGGGTACAGTAGTATAGGGATTACGTTACTGGACTAATAATCCAGGGTACAGTACTGTAGGTGTTACATTTTTGGACTAATAATCCAGCGTACATTAGTATAGGGGTTACGTTACTGGACTGATAATCCAGGGTACAGTAGTGTAGGGGTTACGTTACTGGACTAATAATCCAGCGTACAGTAGTATAGGAGTTACATTACAGGACTAATAGTCCAGCGTACAGTAGTGTAGGGGTTAAGTTACTGGACTAATAATCCAGTGTACAGTAGTGTAGGGGTTACGTTACTGGACTAATAATCCAGCATACAGTAGTATAGGGGTTATATTACTGGACTAATAATCCAGGGTACAGTAATGTAGGGGTTACGTTACTGGACTAATAATCCTGGATACAGTAGTATAGGGGTTACGTTACGGGACTAATAATCCAGCGAACAGTAGTATAGGGGTTATGTTACTGGACTAATAATCCAGGGTATAGTAGTATAGGGGTCAATTTCTGGACTAATAATCCAGCGTACAGTAGTGTAGGGGTTACGTTACTGCACTAATAATCCAGGGTGTAGTAGTATAGGGGTTAACTTACTGGACTAATAATCCAGCGTACAGTAGTGTATGGGTTACGTTACTGGACTAATAATCTAGCGTACATTAGTGTACGGTTTCCGTTACTGGACTGATAATCCAGGGTACAGTAGTGTATGGTTTATGTTACTGGACTACTAATACAGCATACAGTAATATAGGGATAACGTTACTGGACTAATAATCCAGCGTACAGTAGTATAGGGGTTACGTTACTGGACTAATAATCCAGCGTACAGTAGTGTAAGGGTTACGTTACTGGACTGATAATCCAGGGTACAATAGTATAGGGGTTACGTTACTGGACTAATAATCCAGGGTACAGTAGTTTAGGGTGTACGTTACTGGACTAATAATCCAGCGTACAGTAGTATAGGAGTTACGTTACTGGACTAATAATCCAGCGTACTGTAGTATAGGGGTTACGTTACTGGACTAATAATGCAAAGTACAGTAGTGTAGTGATTACGTTACTGGACTAATAATCCAGAGTACAGTAGTGTAGTGATTACGTTACTGGACTAATAATCCAGGGTACAGTAGTGAAGGGGTTGCATTACTGGAATAATAATCCAGCGTACAGTTGTATAGGGGTTACGTTACTGAACTAATAATCCAGCGTACAGTAGTGTTGGGGTTACGTTACTGGACTAATAATCCAGTTTACAGTACTATAGGGATTACGTTACTCGACTAATAATCCACCGTACAGTAGTATAGGGGTTATGGTACTGGACTAATAATCCAGCATACAGTAGTATAGGGGTTACGTTACTGGACTGATATTCCAGCGAACAGTAGTATAGGGGTTACGTTACTGGACTAATAATCCAGGGGACAGTAGTGTAGTGGTTAACTTCGTGGACTAATAATCCAGGGTACAGTAGTGTAGGGGTTACATTACTGGACTAATAATCCAGGGTATAGTAGTGTAGGGGTTAATTTAGTGGACTGATAATCCAGGGTACAGTAGTATAGGGGTTACGTTACTGAACTAAGAATCCAGGGTACAGTAGTGTAGGGGTTACCTTCTTGGACTAATAATCCAGGGAACAGTAGTGTAGGGGTTATGTTACTGAATTAATAATCCAGTGTACAGTAGAGTAGGGGTTACCTTCCTGGACTAATAATCCAGGTTACAGTACCGTAGGGGTTACGTTACTGAACTAATAATCCAGTGTACAGAGGTGTAGGGGTTACCTTCCTGGACTAATTATCGAGTGTACAGTTGTGTAGGGGTTACGTTACTGAACTAATAATCCAGTGTACAGTAGTGTAAGGGTTACCTTACTGGACTGATAATCCAGCGTACTGTAGTGTAGGGGTTACCTTACTGGACTGATAATCCAGGGTACAGTAGTGTAGGGGTTACCTTACTGGACTGATTATCCAGGGTACAGTAGTATAAGGTTTATATTACTGGACTAATAATCCAGGGTTCAGTGGTGTAGGGGTTATGTTACTGGACTAATAATCCAGGGTACAGTAGTATAGTGGGTACATTTCTGGACTAATAATCCTGGTGGTAGTATAATGGTTATGTTACTGGACGAATAATCCCGGGTACAGTAGTATAGTCTTTATGTTACTGGACTAATAATCCAGCGTACAGTAGTAAAGGTGTTACCTTACTGGTCCAATAATCCAGCGTACAGTAGTGTAGGGGTTACGTTACTGGACCAATAATCCAGCATACAGTAGTGTAGGGGTTACGTTACTGGTCTGATATTCCAGGGTACAGTATTGTAGGTGTTACTTTACTGGACTAATAATCCAGGGTACAGTAGTGTAGGGTTTACGTTACTGGACTGATAATCCAGTGTACAGTAGTGTAGGGATTACGTTAATGGCCTAATAATCCAGGGCACAGGGGTGTAGGGGTTACTTTACTGGACTAATAATCCAGGGTAGAGTAATGTCGGGTTTACTTTACTGGACTAATAATCCTGGGCACAGGGGTGTAGGGTTTACTTTACTGGACTAATAACCCAGGGTACAGTAGTGTAGGGGTTACGTTACTGGACTAATAATCCTAGGTACAGAAGTGTGGGGGTTATGTTACTGCACTGATAATACAGCGTACAGTAGTATAGGGGTTACATTACTGGACTAATAATCCTGGGTACAGTAGTATAATGGTTATGTTACTGGACTAATAATCCCGGGTACAGCAATATAGTGTTTATGTTACTGGACTAACAATCTAGCGTACAGTAGTAAAGGTGTTGTAACTGCATTGATAATCCAGCGTACAGTAGTGTAGGGGTTACGTTACTGGACTCATAATCCAGGGTACAGTAGTATAGGGGTTACGTTACTGGACTAATAATCCAGGGTACAGTAGTGTAGGTGTTACATTTTTGGACTAATAATCCAGCGTACATTAGTATAGGGGTTACGTTACTGGACTGATAATCCAGGGTACAGTAGTGTAGGGGTTACGTTACTGGACTAATAATCCAGCGTACAGTAGTATAGCAGTTACATTACAGGACTAATAGTCCAGCGTACAGTAGTGTAGGGGTTATGTTACTGGACTAATAATCCAGTGTACAGTAGTGTAGGGGTTACGTTACTGGACTAATAAGCCAGCGTACAGTAGTATAGGGGTTACGTTACTGGACTAATAATCCAGGGTACAGTAATGTAGGGGTTACGTTACTGGACTAATAATCCTGGATACAGTAGTATAGGGGTCATGTTACGGGACTAATAATCCAGCGAACAGTAGTATAGGGGTTATGTTACTGGACTAATAATCGAGGGTATAGCAGTATAGGGGTTAATTTTCTGGACTAATAATCCAGCGTACAGTAGTGTAGGGGTTACGTTAAAGGACTAATAATCCAGGGTGTAGTAGTATAGGAGTTAACTTACTGGACTAATAATCCAGCGTACAGTAGTGTACGGGTTACGTTACTGGTCTAATAATCTAGCGTACAGTAGTGTACGGTTTCCGTTACTGGACTGATAATCCAGGGTACAGTAGTGTATGGTTTATGTTACTGGACTACTAATCCAGCGTACAGTAATATAGGGATAACGTTACTGGACTAATAATCCAGCGTACAGTAGTATAATGGTTATGTTACTGGACTAATAATCCCGGGTACAGTAGTATAGTGTTTATGTTACTGGACTAATAATCCAGCGTACAGTAGCAAAGGTGTTACCTTACTGGACCAATAATCCAGCGTACAGTAGTGTAGGGGTTACGTTACTGGACCAATAATCCAGCATACAGTAGTGTAGGGGTTACGTTACTGGTCTGATATTCCAGGGTACAGTATTGTAGGTGTTACTTTACTGGACTAATAATCCAGGGTACAGTAGTGTAGGGTTTACGTTACTGGACTGATAATCCAGTGTAAAGTAGTGTAGGGATTACGTTAATGGACTAATAATCCAGGGCACAGGGGTGTAGGGGTTACTTTACTGGACTAATAATCCAGGGTAGAGTAATGTCGGGTTTACTTTACTGGACTAATAATCCTGGGCACAGGGGTGTAGGGGTTACTTTACTGGACTAATAACCCAGGGTACAGTAGTGTAGGAGTTACGTTACTGGACTAATAATCCTGGGTACAGAAGTGTAGGGGTTATGTAACTGCACTGATAATACAGCGTACAGTAGTATAGGGGTTACATTACTGGACTAATAATCCTGGGTACAGTAGTATAATGGTTATGTTACTGGACTAATAATCCCGGGTACAGCAATATAGTGTTTATGTTACTGGACTAACAATCTAGCGTACAGTAGTAAAGGTGTTGTAACTGCACTGATAATCCAGCGTACAGTAGTGTCGGGTTTACGTTACTGGACTAATAATCCAGCGTACAGTAGTGTAGGGGTTACGTTACTGGACTCATAATCCAGGGTACAGTAGTATAGGGGTTACGTTACTGGACTAATAATCCAGGGTACAGTAGTGTAGGGGTTACGTTACTGGACTAATAATCCAGCGTACAGGAGTATAGCAGTTACATTACAGGACTAATAGTCCAGCGTACAGTAGTGTAGGGGTTATGTTACTGGACTAATAATCCAGTGTACAGTAGTGTAGGGGTTACGTTACTGGACTAATAAACCAGCGTACAGTAGTATAGGGGTTACGTTACTGGACTAATAATCCAGGGTACAGTAATGTAGGGGTTACGTTACTGGACTAATAATCCTGGATACAGTAGTATAGGGGTCATGTTACGGGACTAATAATCCAGCGAACAGTAGTATAGGGGTTATGTTACTGGACTAATAATCCAGGGTATAGCAGTATAGGGGTTAATTTTCTGGACTAATAATCCAGCGTACAGTAGTGTAGGGGTTACGTTAATGGACTAATAATCCAGGGTGTAGTAGTATAAGAGTTAACTTACTGGACTAATAATCCAGCGTACAGTAGTGTACGGGTTACGTTACTGGTCTAATAATCTAGCGTACAGTAGTGTACGGTTTCCGTTACTGGACTGATAATCCAGGGTACAGTTGTGTATGGTTTATGTTACTGGACTACTAATCCAGCGTACAGTAATATAGGGATAACGTTACTGGACTAATAATCCAGCGTACAGTAGTATAGGGGTTACGTTACTGGACTAATAATCCAGGGTACAGTAGTGTAACGGTTACGTTACAGGACTGATAATCCAGGGTACAATAGTATAGGGGTTACGTTACTGGACTAATAATCCAGCGTCCAGTAGTGTTGGGGTTATGTTACTGGACTAATAATCCAGTTTACCGTACTATAGGGATTACGTTACTCGACTAATAATCCACCGTACAGTAGTATAGGGGTTATGGTACTGGACTAATAATCCAGCATACAGTAGTATAGGTGTTACGTTACTGGACTGATATTCCAGCGAACAGTAGTATAGGGGTTACGTTACTGGACTAATAATCCAGGGGACAGTAGTGTAGTGGTTAACTTCCTGGACTAATAATCCAGGGTACAGTAGTGTAGGGGTTACGTTACTGGACTAATAATCCAGGGTATAGTAGTGTAGGGGTTAACTTAGTGGACTGATAATCCAGGGTACAGTAGTATAGGGGTTACGTTACTGAACTAAGAATCCAGGGTACAGTAGTGTAGGGGTTACCTTCCTGGACTAATAATCCAGGGTACAGTAGTGTAGGGGTTATGTTACTGAACTAATAATCCAGTGTACAGTAGAGTAGGGGTTACCTTCCTGGACTAATAATCCAGGTTACAGTAACGTAGGGGTTACGTTACTGAACTAATAATCCAGTGTACAGTAGTGTAGGGGTTACCTTCCTGGACTAATAATCCAGTGTACAGTTGTGTAGGGGTTACGTTACTGAACTAATAATCCAGTGTACAGTAGTGTAAGGGTTACCTTACTGGACTGATAATCCAGCGTACTGTAGTGTAGGGGTTACCTTACTGGACTGATAATCCAGGGTGCAGTAGTGTAGGGGTTACCTTAGTGGACTAATAATCCAGGGTACAGTAGTGTAGGGGTTACCTTACTGGACTGAGAATCCAGGGTACAGTAGTATAAGGGTTATATTACTGGACTAATAATCCAGGGTTCAGTGGTGTAGGGGTTATGTTACTGGACTAATAATCCAGGGTACAGTAGTATAGTGGGTACATTACTGGACTAATAATCCTGGTGGTAGTATAATGGTTATGTTACTGGACTAATAATCCCGGGTACAGTAGTATAGTGTTTATGTTACTGGACTAATAATCCAGTGTACAGTAGTAAAGGTGTTACCTTAGTGGACCAATAATCCAGCATACAGTAGTGTAGGGGTTACGTTACTGGACTGATAATCCAGCATACAGTAGTGTAGGGGTTACGTTACTGGTCTAATATTCTAGGGTACAGTATTGTAGGTGTTACTTTACTGGACTAATAATCCAGGGTACAGTAGTGTAGGGTTTACGTTACTGGACTGATAATCCAGTGTACAGTAGTGTAGGTGTTACGTTACTAGACTGATAATCCAGCGTACAGTAGTGTAGGGATTATGTTACTGGACTAATAATCCAGGGCACAGGGGTGTAGGGGTTACTTTACTGGACTAATAATCCAGGGTAGAGTAGTGTCGGGTTTACGTTACTGGACTAATAATCCTGGGCACAGGGGTGTAGGGGTTACTTTACTGGACTAATAACCCAGGGTACAGTAGTGTAGGGGTTACGTTACTGGACTAGTAATCCTGGGTACAGAAGTGTAGGGGTTATGTTACTGCACTGATAATACAGCGTACAGCAGTATAGGGGTTACATTACGCGACTAATAATCCTGGGTACAGTAGTATAAAGGTTATGTTACTGGACTAATAATCCCGGGTACAGCAATATAGTGTTAATGTTACTGGACTAACAATCTAGCGTACAGTAGTAAAGGTGTTGTTACTGCACTGATAATCCAGCGTACAGTAGTGTAGGGTTTACGTTACTTGACTAATAATCCAGCGTACAGTAGTGTAGGGGTTACGTTACTGGACTCATAATCCCGGGTACAGTAGTATAGGGGTTACGTTACTGGACTAATAATCCAGGGTACAGTAGTGTAGGTGTTACATTTTTGGACTAATAATCCAGCGTACATTAGTATAGGGGTTACGTTACTGGACTGATAATCCAGGGTACAGTAGTGTAGGGGTTACGTTACTGGACTAATAATCCAGCGTACAGTGGTATAGGAGTTACATTACAGGACTAATAGTCCAGGGTACAGTAGTGTAGGGGTTACGTTACTGGACTAATAATCCAGTGTACAGTAGTGTAGGGGTTACGTTACTGGACTAATAATCCAGCGTACAGTAGTATAGGGGTTACATTACTGGACTAATAATCCAGGGTACAGTAATGTAGGGGTTACGTTACTGGACTAATAATCCAGCGTACAGTAATATAGGGGTTACGTTACTGGACTAATAATCCTGGATACAGTAGTATAGGGGTTACGTTACTGGACTTATAATCCAGCGAACAGTAGTATAGGGGTTATGTTACTGGACTAATAATCCAGGGTATAGTAGTATAGGGGTTAATTTACTGGACTAATAATCCAGCGTACAGTAGTGTAGGGGTTACGTTACTGGACTAATCATCCAGGGTGTAGTAGTATAGGGGTTAACTTACTGGACTAATAATCCAGCGTACAGTAGTGTACGGGTTACGTTACTGGACTAATAATCTAGCGTACAGTAATGTACAGTTTCCGTTACTGGACTGATAATCCAGGGTACAGTAGTGTATGGTTTATGTTACTGGACTACTAATCCAGCGTACAGTAATATAGGGATAACGTTACTGGACTAATAATCCAGCGTACAGTAGTATAGGGGTTACGTTACTGGACCAATAATCCAGCGTACAGTAGTGTAAGGGTTACGTTACTGGACTGATAATCCAGGGTACAGTAGTATAGGGGTTACGTTACTGGACTAATAATCCAGGGTACAGTAGTTTAGGGTGTACGTTACTAGACTAATAATCCAGTGTACTGTAGTATAGGGGTTACGTTACTGGACAAATAATCCAAAGTACAGTAGTGTAGTGATTACGTTACTGGACTAATAATCCAGAGTACAGTAGTGTAGTGATTACGTTACTGGACTAATAATCCAGGGTACAGTAGTGAAGCGGTTGCATTACTGGACTAATAATCCAGCGTACAGTTGTATAGGGGTTACGTTACTGGACTAATAATCCAGCGTACAGTAGTGTTGGGGTTACGTTACTGGACTAATAATCCAGTTTACAGTACTATAGGGATTACGTTACTCGACTAATAATCCACCGTACAGTAGTACAGGGGTTATGGTACTGGACTAATAATCCAGCATACAGTAGTATAGGGGTTACGTTACTGGACTGATATTCCAGCGAACAGTAGTATAGGGGTTACGTTACTGGACTAATAATCCAGGGGACAGTAGTGTAGTGGTTACCTTCCTGGACTAATAATCCAGGGTACAGTAGTGTAGGGGTTTTGTTACTGGACTAATAATCCAGGGTATAGTAGTGTAGGGGTTAACTTAGTGGACTGATAATCCAGGGTACAGTAGTATAGGGGTTACGTTACTGAACTAAGAATCCAGGGTACAGTAGTGTAGGGGTTACCTTCCTGGAGAAATAATCCAGGGTACAGTAGTGTAGGGGTTATGTTACTGAACTAATAATCCAGTGTACAGTAGAGTAGGGGTTACCTTCCTGGACTAGTAATCCCGGTTACAGTAACGTAGGGGTTACGTTACTGAACTAATAATCCAGTGTACAGTAGTGTAGGGGTTACCTTACTGGACTGATAATCCAGCGTACTGTAATGTAGGGGTTACCTTACTGGACTGATAATCCAGGGTGCAGAAGTGTAGGGGTTACTTTAGTGGACTAGTAATCCAGGGTACAGTAGTGTAGGGGTTACCTTACTGGACTGATAATCCAGGGTACAGTAGTGCAGGGGTTACCTTACTGGGCTGATAATCCAGGGTACAGTAGTATAAGGGTTATATTACAGGACTAATAATCCAGGCTTCAGTGGTGTAGGGGTTATGTTACTGGACTAATAATCCAGGGTACAGTAGTATAGTGGGTACATTACTGGACTAATAATCCTGGTGGTAGTATAATGGTTATGTTACTGGACTAATAATCCCGGGTACAGTAGTATAGTGTTTATGTTACTGGACTAATAATCCAGCGTACAGTAGTGTAGGGGTTACGTTACTGGACTAATCATCCAGGGTGTAGTAGTATAGGGGTTAACTTACTGGACTAATAATCCAGCGTACAGTAGTGTACGGGTTACGTTACTGGACTAATAATCTAGCGTACAGTAATGTACAGTTTCCGTTACTGGACTGATAATCCAGGGTACAGTAGTGTATGGTTTATGTTACTGGACTACTAATCCAGCGTACAGTAATATAGGGATAACGTTACTGGACTAATAATCCAGCGTACAGTAGTATAGGGGTTACGTTACTGGACTAATAATCCAGCGTACAGTAGTGTAAGGGTTACGTTACTGGACTGATAATCCAGGGTACAGTAGTATAGGGGTTACGTTACTGGACTAATAATCCAGGGTACAGTAGTTTAGGGTGTACGTTACTAGACTAATAATCCAGTGTACTGTAGTATAGGGGTTACGTTACTGGACAAATAATCCAAAGTACAGTAGTGTAGTGATTACGTTACTGGACTAATAATCCAGAGTACAGTAGTGTAGTGATTACGTTACTGGACTAATAATCCAGGGTACAGTAGTGAAGCGGTTGCATTACTGGACTAATAATCCAGCGTACAGTTGTATAGGGGTTACGTTACTGGACTAATAATCCAGCGTACAGTAGTGTTGGGGTTACGTTACTGGACTAATAATCCAGGGGACAGTAGTGTAGTGGTTAACTTCGTGGACTAATAATCCAGGGTACAGTAGTGTAGGGGTTACATTACTGGACTAATAATCCAGGGTATAGTAGTGTAGGGGTTAATTTAGTGGACTGATAATCCAGGGTACAGTAGTATAGGGGTTACGTTACTGAACTAAGAATCCAGGGTACAGTAGTGTAGGGGTTACCTTCTTGGACTAATAATCCAGGGAACAGTAGTGTAGGGGTTATGTTACTGAATTAATAATCCAGTGTACAGTAGAGTAGGGGTTACCTTCCTGGACTAATAATCCAGGTTACAGTACCGTAGGGGTTACGTTACTGAACTAATAATCCAGTGTACAGAGGTGTAGGGGTTACCTTCCTGGACTAATTATCGAGTGTACAGTTGTGTAGGGGTTACGTTACTGAACTAATAATCCAGTGTACAGTAGTGTAAGGGTTACCTTACTGGACTGATAATCCAGCGTACTGTAGTGTAGGGGTTACCTTACTGGACTGATAATCCAGGGTACAGTAGTGTAGGGGTTACCTTACTGGACTGATTATCCAGGGTACAGTAGTATAAGGTTTATATTACTGGACTAATAATCCAGGGTTCAGTGGTGTAGGGGTTATGTTACTGGACTAATAATCCAGGGTACAGTAGTATAGTGGGTACATTTCTGGACTAATAATCCTGGTGGTAGTATAATGGTTATGTTACTGGACGAATAATCCCGGGTACAGTAGTATAGTGTTTATGTTACTGGACTAATAATCCAGCGTACAGTAGTAAAGGTGTTACCTTACTGGTCCAATAATCCAGCGTACAGTAGTGTAGGGGTTACGTTACTGGACCAATAATCCAGCATACAGTAGTGTAGGGGTTACGTTACTGGTCTGATATTCCAGGGTACAGTATTGTAGGTGTTACTTTACTGGACTAATAATCCAGGGTACAGTAGTGTAGGGTTTACGTTACTGGACTGATAATCCAGTGTACAGTAGTGTAGGGATTACGTTAATGGCCTAATAATCCAGGGCACAGGGGTGTAGGGGTTACTTTACTGGACTAATAATCCAGGGTAGAGTAATGTCGGGTTTACTTTACTGGACTAATAATCCTGGGCACAGGGGTGTAGGGTTTACTTTACTGGACTAATAACCCAGGGTACAGTAGTGTAGGGGTTACGTTACTGGACTAATAATCCTAGGTACAGAAGTGTGGGGGTTATGTTATTGCACTGATAATACAGCGTACAGTAGTATAGGGGTTACATTACTGGACTAATAATCCTGGGTACAGTAGTATAATGGTTATGTTACTGGACTAATAATCCCGGGTACAGCAATATAGTGTTTATGTTACTGGACTAACAATCTAGCGTACAGTAGTAAAGGTGTTGTAACTGCATTGATAATCCAGCGTACAGTAGTGTAGGGGTTACGTTACTGGACTCATAATCCAGGGTACAGTAGTATAGGGGTTACGTTACTGGACTAATAATCCAGGGTACAGTAGTGTAGGTGTTACATTTTTGGACTAATAATCCAGCGTACATTAGTATAGGGGTTACGTTACTGGACTGATAATCCAGGGTACAGTAGTGTAGGGGTTACGTTACTGGACTAATAATCCAGCGTACAGTAGTATAGCAGTTACATTACAGGACTAATAGTCCAGCGTACAGTAGTGTAGGGGTTATGTTACTGGACTAATAATCCAGTGTACAGTAGTGTAGGGGTTACGTTACTGGACTAATAAGCCAGCGTACAGTAGTATAGGGGTTACGTTACTGGACTAATAATCCAGGGTACAGTAATGTAGGGGTTACGTTACTGGACTAATAATCCTGGATACAGTAGTATAGGGGTCATGTTACGGGACTAATAATCCAGCGAACAGTAGTATAGGGGTTATGTTACTGGACTAATAATCGAGGGTATAGCAGTATAGGGGTTAATTTTCTGGACTAATAATCCAGCGTACAGTAGTGTAGGGGTTACGTTAAAGGACTAATAATCCAGGGTGTAGTAGTATAGGAGTTAACTTACTGGACTAATAATCCAGCGTACAGTAGTGTACGGGTTACGTTACTGGTCTAATAATCTAGCGTACAGTAGTGTACGGTTTCCGTTACTGGACTGATAATCCAGGGTACAGTAGTGTATGGTTTATGTTACTGGACTACTAATCCAGCGTACAGTAATATAGGGATAACGTTACTGGACTAATAATCCAGCGTACAGTAGTATAATGGTTATGTTACTGGACTAATAATCCCGGGTACAGTAGTATAGTGTTTATGTTACTGGACTAATAATCCAGCGTACAGTAGCAAAGGTGTTACCTTACTGGACCAATAATCCAGCGTACAGTAGTGTAGGGGTTACGTTACTGGACCAATAATCCAGCATACAGTAGTGTAGGGGTTACGTTACTGGTCTGATATTCCAGGGTACAGTATTGTAGGTGTTACTTTACTGGACTAATAATCCAGGGTACAGTAGTGTAGGGTTTACGTTACTGGACTGATAATCCAGTGTAAAGTAGTGTAGGGATTACGTTAATGGACTAATAATCCAGGGCACAGGGGTGTAGGGGTTACTTTACTGGACTAATAATCCAGGGTAGAGTAATGTCGGGTTTACTTTACTGGACTAATAATCCTGGGCACAGGGGTGTAGGGGTTACTTTACTGGACTAATAACCCAGGGTACAGTAGTGTAGGGGTTACGTTACTGGACTAATAATCCTGGGTACAGAAGTGTAGGGGTTATGTAACTGCACTGATAATACAGCGTACAGTAGTATAGGGGTTACATTACTGGACTAATAATCCTGGGTACAGTAGTATAATGGTTATGTTACTGGACTAATAATCCCGGGTACAGCAATATAGTGTTTATGTTACTGGACTAACAATCTAGCGTACAGTAGTAAAGGTGTTGTAACTGCACTGATAATCCAGCGTACAGTAGTGTCGGGTTTACGTTACTGGACTAATAATCCAGCGTACAGTAGTGTAGGGGTTACGTTACTGGACTCATAATCCAGGGTACAGTAGTATAGGGGTTACGTTACTGGACTAATAATCCAGGGTACAGTAGTGTAGGGGTTACGTTACTGGACTAATAATCCAGCGTACAGGAGTATAGCAGTTACATTACAGGACTAATAGTCCAGCGTACAGTAGTGTAGGGGTTATGTTACTGGACTAATAATCCAGTGTACAGTAGTGTAGGGGTTACGTTACTGGACTAATAAACCAGCGTACAGTAGTATAGGGGTTACGTTACTGGACTAATAATCCAGGGTACAGTAATGTAGGGGTTACGTTACTGGACTAATAATCCTGGATACAGTAGTATAGGGGTCATGTTACGGGACTAATAATCCAGCGAACAGTAGTATAGGGGTTATGTTACTGGACTAATAATCCAGGGTATAGCAGTATAGGGGTTAATTTTCTGGACTAATAATCCAGCGTACAGTAGTGTAGGGGTTACGTTAATGGACTAATAATCCAGGGTGTAGTAGTATAGGAGTTAACTTACTGGACTAATAATCCAGCGTACAGTAGTGTACGGGTTACGTTACTGGTCTAATAATCTAGCGTACAGTAGTGTACGGTTTCCGTTACTGGACTGATAATCCAGGGTACAGTTGTGTATGGTTTATGTTACTGGACTACTAATCCAGCGTACAGTAATATAGGGATAACGTTACTGGACTAATAATCCAGCGTACAGTAGTATAGGGGTTACGTTACTGGACTAATAATCCAGGGTACAGTAGTGTAACGGTTACGTTACAGGACTGATAATCCAGGGTACAATAGTATAGGGGTTACGTTACTGGACTAATAATCCAGCGTCCAGTAGTGTTGGGGTTATGTTACTGGACTAATAATCCAGTTTACCGTACTATAGGGATTACGTTACTCGACTAATAATCCACCGTACAGTAGTATAGGGGTTATGGTACTGGACTAATAATCCAGCATACAGTAGTATAGGTGTTACGTTACTGGACTGATATTCCAGCGAACAGTAGTATAGGGGTTACGTTACTGGACTAATAATCCAGGGGACAGTAGTGTAGTGGTTAACTTCCTGGACTAATAATCCAGGGTACAGTAGTGTAGGGGTTACGTTACTGGACTAATAATCCAGGGTATAGTAGTGTAGGGGTTAACTTAGTGGACTGATAATCCAGGGTACAGTAGTATAGGGGTTACGTTACTGAACTAAGAATCCAGGGTACAGTAGTGTAGGGGTTACCTTCCTGGACTAATAATCCAGGGTACAGTAGTGTAGGGGTTATGTTACTGAACTAATAATCCAGTGTACAGTAGAGTAGGGGTTACCTTCCTGGACTAATAATCCAGGTTACAGTAACGTAGGGGTTACGTTACTGAACTAATAATCCAGTGTACAGTAGTGTAGGGGTTACCTTCCTGGACTAATAATCCAGTGTACAGTTGTGTAGGGGTTACGTTACTGAACTAATAACCCAGTGTACAGTAGTGTAAGGGTTACCTTACTGGACTGATAATCCAGCGTACTGTAGTGTAGGGGTTACCTTACTGGACTGATAATCCAGGGTGCAGTAGTGTAGGGGTTACCTTAGTGGACTAATAATCCAGGGTACAGTAGTGTAGGGGTTACCTTACTGGACTGAGAATCCAGGGTACAGTAGTATAAGGGTTATATTACTGGACTAATAATCCAGGGTTCAGTGGTGTAGGGGTTATGTTACTGGACTAATAATCCAGGGTACAGTAGTATAGTGGGTACATTACTGGACTAATAATCCTGGTGGTAGTATAATGGTTATGTTACTGGACTAATAATCCCGGGTACAGTAGTATAGTGTTTATGTTACTGGACTAATAATCCAGTGTACAGTAGTAAAGGTGTTACCTTAGTGGACCAATAATCCAGCATACAGTAGTGTAGGGGTTACGTTACTGGACTGATAATCCAGCATACAGTAGTGTAGGGGTTACGTTACTGGTCTAATATTCTAGGGTACAGTATTGTAGGTGTTACTTTACTGGACTAATAATCCAGGGTACAGTAGTGTAGGGTTTACGTTACTGGACTGATAATCCAGTGTACAGTAGTGTAGGTGTTACGTTACTAGACTGATAATCCAGCGTACAGTCGTGTAGGGATTATGTTACTGGACTAATAATCCAGGGCACAGGGGTGTAGGGGTTACTTTACTGGACTAATAATCCAGGGTAGAGTAGTGTCGGGTTTACGTTACTGGACTAATAATCCTGGGCACAGGGGTGTAGGGGTTACTTTACTGGACTAATAACCCAGGGTACAGTAGTGTAGGGGTTACGTTACTGGACTAGTAATCCTGGGTACAGAAGTGTAGGGGTTATGTTACTGCACTGATAATACAGCGTACAGCAGTATAGGGGTTACATTACGCGACTAATAATCCTGGGTACAGTAGTATAAAGGTTATGTTACTGGACTAATAATCCCGGGTACAGCAATATAGTGTTAATGTTACTGGACTAACAATCTAGCGTACAGTAGTAAAGGTGTTGTTACTGCACTGATAATCCAGCGTACAGTAGTGTAGGGTTTACGTTACTTGACTAATAATCCAGCGTACAGTAGTGTAGGGGTTACGTTACTGGACTCATAATCCCGGGTACAGTAGTATAGGGGTTACGTTACTGGACTAATAATCCAGGGTACAGTAGTGTAGGTGTTACATTTTTGGACTAATAATCCAGCGTACATTAGTATAGGGGTTACGTTACTGGACTGATAATCCAGGGTACAGTAGTGTAGGGGTTACGTTACTGGACTAATAATCCAGCGTACAGTGGTATAGGAGTTACATTACAGGACTAATAGTCCAGGGTACAGTAGTGTAGGGGTTACGTTACTGGACTAATAATCCAGTGTACAGTAGTGTAGGGGTTACGTTACTGGACTAATAATCCAGCGTACAGTAGTATAGGGGTTACATTACTGGACTAATAATCCAGGGAACAGTAATGTAGGGGTTACGTTACTGGACTAATAATCCAGCGTACAGTAATATAGGGGTTACGTTACTGGACTAATAATCCTGGATACAGTAGTATAGGGGTTACGTTACTGGACTTATAATCCAGCGAACAGTAGTATAGGGGTTATGTTACTGGACTAATAATCCAGGGTATAGTAGTATAGGGGTTAATTTACTGGACTAATAATCCAGCGTACAGTAGTGTAGGGGTTACGTTACTGGACTAATCATCCAGGGTGTAGTAGTATAGGGGTTAACTTACTGGACTAATAATCCAGCGTACAGTAGTGTACGGGTTACGTTACTGGACTAATAATCTAGCGTACAGTAATGTACAGTTTCCGTTACTGGACTGATAATCCAGGGTACAGTAGTGTATGGTTTATGTTACTGGACTACTAATCCAGCGTACAGTAATATAGGGATAACGTTACTGGACTAATAATCCAGCGTACAGTAGTATAGGGGTTACGTTACTGGACCAATAATCCAGCGTACAGTAGTGTAAGGGTTACGTTACTGGACTGATAATCCAGGGTACAGTAGTATAGGGGTTACGTTACTGGACTAATAATCCAGGGTACAGTAGTTTAGGGTGTACGTTACTAGACTAATAATCCAGTGTACTGTAGTATAGGGGTTACGTTACTGGACAAATAATCCAAAGTACAGTAGTGTAGTGATTACGTTACTGGACTAATAATCCAGAGTACAGTAGTGTAGTGATTACGTTACTGGACTAATAATCCAGGGTACAGTAGTGAAGCGGTTGCATTACTGGACTAATAATCCAGTGTACAGTTGTATAGGGGTTACGTTACTGGACTAATAATCCAGCGTACAGTAGTGTTGGGGTTACGTTACTGGACTAATAATCCAGTTTACAGTACTATAGGGATTACGTTACTCGACTAATAATCCACCGTACAGTAGTACAGGGGTTATGGTACTGGACTAATAATCCAGCATACAGTAGTATAGGGGTTACGTTACTGGACTGATATTCCAGCGAACAGTAGTATAGGGGTTACGTTACTGGACTAATAATCCAGGGGACAGTAGTGTAGTGGTTACCTTCCTGGACTAATAATCCAGGGTACAGTAGTGTAGGGGTTTTGTTACTGGACTAATAATCCAGGGTATAGTAGTGTAGGGGTTAACTTAGTGGACTGATAATCCAGGGTACAGTAGTATAGGGGTTACGTTACTGAACTAAGAATCCAGGGTACAGTAGTGTAGGGGTTACCTTCCTGGAGAAATAATCCAGGGTACAGTAGTGTAGGGGTTATGTTACTGAACTAATAATCCAGTGTACAGTAGAGTAGGGGTTACCTTCCTGGACTAGTAATCCCGGTTACAGTAACGTAGGGGTTACGTTACTGAACTAATAATCCAGTGTACAGTAGTGTAGGGGTTACCTTACTGGACTGATAATCCAGCGTACTGTAATGTAGGGGTTACCTTACTGGACTGATAATCCAGGGTGCAGAAGTGTAGGGGTTACTTTAGTGGACTAGTAATCCAGGGTACAGTAGTGTAGGGGTTACCTTACTGGACTGATAATCCAGGGTACAGTAGTGTAGGGGTTACCTTACTGGGCTGATAATCCAGGGTACAGTAGTATAAGGGTTATATTACAGGACTAATAATCCAGGCTTCAGTGGTGTAGGGGTTATGTTACTGGACTAATAATCCAGGGTACAGTAGTGTAGTGGGTACATTACTGGACTAATAATCCTGGTGGTAGTATAATGGTTATGTTACTGGACTAATAATCCCGGGTACAGTAGTATAGTGTTTATGTTACTGGACTAATAATCCAGCGTACAGTAGTGTAGGGGTTACGTTACTGGACTAATCATCCAGGGTGTAGTAGTATAGGGGTTAACTTACTGGACTAATAATCCAGCGTACAGTAGTGTACGGGTTACGTTACTGGACTAATAATCTAGCGTACAGTAATGTACAGTTTCCGTTACTGGACTGATAATCCAGGGTACAGTAGTGTATGGTTTATGTTACTGGACTACTAATCCAGCGTACAGTAATATAGGGATAACGTTACTGGACTAATAATCCAGCGTACAGTAGTATAGGGGTTACGTTACTGGACTAATAATCCAGCGTACAGTAGTGTAAGTGTTACGTTACTGGACTGATAATCCAGGGTACAGTAGTATAGGGGTTACGTTACTGGACTAATAATCCAGGGTACAGTAGTTTAGGGTGTACGTTACTAGACTAATAATCCAGTGTACTGTAGTATAGGGGTTACGTTACTGGACAAATAATCCAAAGTACAGTAGTGTAGTGATTACGTTACTGGACTAATAATCCAGAGTACAGTAGTGTAGTGATTACGTTACTGGACTAATAATCCAGGGTACAGTAGTGAAGCGGTTGCATTACTGGACTAATAATCCAGCGTACAGTTGTATAGGGGTTACGTTACTGGACTAATAATCCAGCGTACAGTAGTGTTGGGGTTACGTTACTGGACTAATAATCCAGTTTACAGTACTATAGGGATTACGTTACTCGACTAATAATCCACCGTACAGTAGTACAGGGGTTATGGTACTGGACTAATAATCCAGCATACAGTAGTATAGGGGTTACGTTACTGGACTGATATTCCAGCGAACAGTAGTATAGGGGTTACGTTACTGGACTAATAATCCAGGGGACAGTAGTGTAGTGGTTACCTTCCTGGACTAATAATCCAGGGTACAGTAGTGTAGGGGTTTTGTTACTGGACTAATAATCCAGGGTATAGTAGTGTAGGGGTTAACTTAGTGGACTGATAATCCAGGGTACAGTAGTATAGGGGTTACGTTACTGAACTAAGAATCCAGGGTACAGTAGTGTAGGGGTTACCTTCCTGGAGAAATAATCCAGGGTACAGTAGTGTAGGGGTTATGTTACTGAACTAATAATCCAGTGTACAGTAGAGTAGGGGTTACCTTCCTGGACTAGTAATCCCGGTTACAGTAACGTAGGGGTTACGTTACTGAACTAATAATCCAGTGTACAGTAGTGTAGGGGTTACCTTACTGGACTGATAATCCAGCGTACTGTAATGTAGGGGTTACCTTACTGGACTGATAATCCAGGGTGCAGAAGTGTAGGGGTTACTTTAGTGGACTAGTAATCCAGGGTACAGTAGTGTAGGGGTTACCTTACTGGACTGATAATCCAGGGTACAGTAGTGTAGGGGTTACCTTACTGGGCTGATAATCCAGGGTACAGTAGTATAAGGGTTATATTACAGGACTAATAATCCAGGCTTCAGTGGTGTAGGGGTTATGTTACTGGACTAATAATCCAGGGTACAGTAGTATAGTGGGTACATTACTGGACTAATAATCCTGGTGGTAGTATAATGGTTATGTTACTGGACTAATAATCCCGGGTACAGTAGTATAGTGTTTATGTTACTGGACTAATAATCCAGCGTACAGTAGTAAAGGTGTTACCTTACTGGACCAATAATCCAGCGTACAGTAGCGTAGGGGTTACGTTACTGGTCTAATATTCGAGGGTACAGTAGTGTAGGAGCTTTGTTACTGCACTGATAATCCAGCGTACAGTAGTGTAGGGGTTACCTTACTGGACCAATAATCCAGCATACAGTAGTGTAGGGGTTACGTTACTGGTCTAATATTCCAGGGTACAGTAGTGTAGGTGTTACTTTACTGGACTAATAATCCAGGGTACAGTAGTGTAGGGTTTACGTTACTGCATTGATAATCCAGTGTACAGTAGTGTAGGTATTACGTTACTGGACTGATAATCCAGCATACAGTAGCGTAGGGATTATGTTACTGGACTAATAATCCAGGGCACAGGGGTGTAGGGGTTACTTTACTGGACTAATCATCCAGGGTACAGTAGTGTAGGGTTTACGTTACTGGACTAATAATCCTGGGCACAGGAGTGTAGGCGTTACTTTACTGGACTAATAATCCAGGGTACAGTAGTGTAGGGGTTACGTTACTGGACTAATAATCCAGCGTACAGTAGTAAAGGTGCTTTGTTACTGCACTGATAATCCAGCCTACAGTAGTGTAGGGTTTACGTTACTGGACTAATAATCCAGCGTACAGTTGTGTAGGAGTTACGTTACTGGACTAATATACCAGGGTACAATAGTATAGGGGTTACGTGACTGGACTAATAATCCAGCGTACAGTCGTGTAGGTGTTACGATACTGGACTAATAATCCAGGGTATAGTAGTATAGGTGTTACGTTACTGGACTAATAATCCAGCGTACAGTAGTGTAGGCGTTACGTTACTGGACTAATAATCCAGGGTATAGTAGTATAGGGGTTACGTTACTGGACTAATAATCCAGCGTAGAGTAGTATAGGGGTTACGTAACTGGACTAATAATCCAGCAAACAGTAGTATATGAATTACGTTACTGGACTAATAATCCAGGGTACAGTATATAGGGGTTACGTTACTGGACTAATAATCCAGCGTACAGTAGTACATGATTTACGTTACTGGACTAATAATCCAGCGTACAGTAGTTTAGGGGTTACGTTACTGGACTTACAATCCAGCGTACAGTAGTACATGAGTTACGTTAATGGACTAATAATCCAGCGTAGAGTAGAATAGGGGTTACGTAACTGGACTAATAATCCAGCGTACAGTAGTATAGGGGTTATGGTACTGGACTAATAATCCAGCATACAGTAGTATAGGGGTTACGTTACTGGACTGATAATCCAGCGTACAGTAGTATAGGGGTTACGTTACTGGACTAATAATCCAGGGGACAGTAGTGTAGTGGTTACCTTACTGGACTAATAATCCAGGGTACAGTAGTATAGGGGTTACGTTGCTGGACTAATAATCCAGGGTATAGTAGTGTAGGGGTTAACTCAGTGGACTGATAATCCACGGTACATTAGTATAGGGGTTAGGTTACTGAACTAAGAATCCAGGGTACAGTAGTGTAGGGGTTACCTGCCTGGACTAATAATCCAGGGTACAGTAGTGTAGGAGTTACGTTACTGAACTAATAATCCAGTGTACAGTAGTGTAGGGGTTACCTTCCTGGACTAATAATCCAGGTTACAGTAGTGTAGGGGTTACGTTACTGAACTAATAATCCAGTGTACAGTAGTGTAGGGGTTACCTTCCTGGATTTATAATCCAGTGTAGAGTTGTGTAGGGGTTATGTTACTGAACTAATAATCCAGTGTACAGTAGTGTAGGGGTTACCTTCCTGAACTAATAATTCAGGGTACAGTAGTGTAAGGGTTACCTTACTGGACTGATAATCCAGCGTACTGTAGTGTAGGGGTTACCTTCCTGGACTAATAATCCAGGGTACAGTAGTGTAAGTGTTACCTTACTGGACTGATAATCCAGCGTACTGTAGTGTAGGGGTTACCTTACTGGACTGATAATCCAGGGTACAGTAGTGTAGGGTTTTACCTTAGTGGACTAATAATCCAGGTTACAGTAGCGTAGGGGTTACAGTCCTGAACTAAGAATCCAGTGTACAGTAGTGTAGGGGTTACCTTCCTGGACTAATAATCCAGTGTACAGTTGTGTAGGGGTTACGTTACTGAACTAATAATCCAGTGTACAGTAGTGTAGGTGTTACCTTCCTGAACTAATAATCCAGGGTACAGTAGTGTAAGGGTTACCTTACTGGACTGATAATCCAGCGTACTGTAGTGTAGGTGTTACCTTACTGGACTGATAATCCAGGGTGCAGTAGTGTAGGGGTTACATTAGTGGACTAATAATCCAGGGTACAGTTGTGTAGGGGTTACCTTACTGGACTGATAATCCAGGGTACAGTAGTATAAGGGTTATATTACTGGACTAATAATCCAGGGTTCAGTGGTGTAGGGGTTATGTTACTGGACTAATAATCCAGGGTACGGTAGTATAGTGGGTTCATTACTGGACTAATAATCCGGGTAGTAGTATAATGGTTATGTTACTGGACTAATAATCCAGCGTACAGTAGTATAGGGGTTATGGTACTGGACTAATAATCCAGCATGCAGTAGTATAGGGGTTACGTTACTGGACTGATAATCCAGCATACAGTAGTATAGGGGTTACGTTACTGGACTAATAATCCAGGGGACAGTAGTGTAGTGGTCACCTTACTGGACTAATAATCCAGGGTACAGTAGTGTAGGGGTGACGTTACTGGACTAATAATCCAGGGTACAATAGTGTAGGGGTTACCTTACTGGACTAATAATCCAGGGTACAGTAGTATAGTGGGTACATTACTGGACTAATAATCCTGGTAGTAGTATAATGGTTATCTTACTGGACTAATAATCCCGGGTACAGTAGTATAGTGGTTCTGTTACAGGACTAATAATCCAGCGTACAGTAGTATAGGGGTTATGGTACTGGACTAATAATCCAGCATACAGTAGTATAGGTGTTACGTTACTGGACTGATATTCCAGCGAACAGTAGTATAGGGGTTACGTTACTGGACTAATAATCCAGGGGACAGTAGTGTAGTGGTTAACTTCCTGGACTAATAATCCAGGGTACAGTAGTGTAGGGGTTACGTTACTGGACTAATAATCCAGGGTATAGTAGTGTAGGGGTTAACTTAGTGGACTGATAATCCAGGGTACAGTAGTATAGGGGTTACGTTACTGAACTAAGAATCCAGGGTACAGTAGTGTAGGGGTTACCTTCCTGGACTAATAATCCAGGGTACAGTAGTGTAGGGGTTATGTTACTGAACTAATAATCCAGTGTACAGTAGAGTAGGGGTTACCTTCCTGGACTAATAATCCAGGTTACAGTAACGTAGGGGTTACGTTACTGAACTAATAATCCAGTGTACAGTAGTGTAGGGGTTACCTTCCTGGACTAATAATCCAGTGTACAGTTGTGTAGGGGTTACGTTACTGAACTAATAATCCAGTGTACAGTAGTGTAAGGGTTACCTTACCGGACTGATAATCCAGCGTACTGTAGTGTAGGGGTTACCTTACTGGACTGATAATCCAGGGTGCAGTAGTGTAGGGGTTACCTTAGTGGACTAATAATCCAGGGTACAGTAGTGTAGGGGTTACCTTACTGGACTGAGAATCCAGGGTACAGTAGTATAAGGGTTATATTACTGGACTAATAATCCAGGGTTCAGTGGTGTAGGGGTTATGTTACTGGACTAATAATCCAGGGTACAGTAGTATAGTGGGTACATTACTGGACTAATAATCCTGGTGGTAGTATAATGGTTATGTTACTGGACTAATAATCCCGGGTACAGTAGTATAGTGTTTATGTTACTGGACTAATAATCCAGTGTACAGTAGTAAAGGTGTTACCTTAGTGGACCAATAATCCAGCATACAGTAGTGTAGGGGTTACGTTACTGGACTGATAATCCAGCATACAGTAGTGTAGGGGTTACGTTACTGGTCTAATATTCTAGGGTACAGTATTGTAGGTGTTACTTTACTGGACTAATAATCCAGGGTACAGTAGTGTAGGGTTTACGTTACTGGACTGATAATCCAGTGTACAGTAGTGTAGGTGTTACGTTACTAGACTGATAATCCAGCGTACAGTAGTGTAGGGATTATGTTACTGGACTAATAATCCAGGGCACAGGGGTGTAGGGGTTACTTTACTGGACTAATAATCCAGGGTAGAGTAGTGTCGGGTTTACGTTACTGGACTAATAATCCTGGGCACAGGGGTGTAGGGGTTACTTTACTGGACTAATAACCCAGGGTACAGTAGTGTAGGGGTTACGTTACTGGACTAATAATCCTGGGTACAGAAGTGTAGGGGTTATGTTACTGCACTGATAATACAGCGTACAGCAGTATAGGGGTTACATTACGCGACTAATAATCCTGGGTACAGTAGTATAAAGGTTATGTTACTGGACTAATAATCCCGGGTACAGCAATATAGTGTTAATGTTACTGGACTAACAATCTAGCGTACAGTAGTAAAGGTGTTGTTACTGCACTGATAATCCAGCGTACAGTAGTGTAGGGTTTACGTTACTTGACTAATAATCCAGCGTACAGTAGTGTAGGGGTTACGTTACTGGACTCATAATCCCGGGTACAGTAGTATAGGGGTTACGTTACTGGACTAATAATCCAGGGTACAGTAGTGTAGGTGTTACATTTTTGGACTAATAATCCAGCGTACATTAGTATAGGGGTTACGTTACTGGACTGATAATCCAGGGTACAGTAGTGTAGGGGTTACGTTACTGGACTAATAATCCAGCGTACAGTGGTATAGGAGTTACATTACAGGACTAATAGTCCAGGGTACAGTAGTGTAGGGGTTACGTTACTGGACTAATAATCCAGTGTACAGTAGTGTAGGGGTTACGTTACTGGACTAATAATCCAGCGTACAGTAGTATAGGGGTTACATTACTGGACTAATAATCCAGGGTACAGTAATGTAGGGGTTACGTTACTGGACTAATAATCCAGCGTACAGTAATATAGGGGTTACGTTACTGGACTAATAATCCTGGATACAGTAGTATAGGGGTTACGTTACTGGACTTATAATCCAGCGAACAGTAGTATAGGGGTTATGTTACTGGACTAATAATCCAGGGTATAGTAGTATAGGGGTTAATTTACTGGACTAATAATCCAGCGTACAGTAGTGTAGGGGTTACGTTACTGGACTAATCATCCAGGGTGTAGTAGTATAGGGGTTAACTTACTGGACTAATAATCCAGCGTACAGTAGTGTACGGGTTACGTTACTGGACTAATAATCTAGCGTACAGTAATGTACAGTTTCCGTTACTGGACTGATAATCCAGGGTACAGTAGTGTATGGTTTATGTTACTGGACTACTAATCCAGCGTACAGTAGTATAGGGGTTACGTTACTGGACTAATAATCCAGCGTACAGTAGTGTAAGGGTTACGTTACTGGACTGATAATCCAGGGAACAGTAGTATAGGGGTTACGTTACTGGACCAATAATCCAGGGTACAGTAGTTTAGGGTGTACGTTACTAGACTAATAATCCAGTGTACTGTAGTATAGGGGTTACGTTACTGGACAAATAATCCAAAGTACAGTAGTGTAGTGATTACGTTACTGGACTAATAATCCAGGGTACAGTAGTGAAGCGGTTGCATTACTGGACTAATAATCCAGCGTACAGTTGTATAGGGGTTACGTTACTGGACTAATAATCCAGCGTACAGTAGTGTTGGGGTTACGTTACTGGACTAATAATCCAGTTTACAGTACTATAGGGATTATGTTACTCGACTAATAATCCACCGTACAGTAGTACAGGGGTTATGGTACTGGACTAATAATCCAGCATACAGTAGTATAGGGGTTACGTTACTGGACTGATATTCCAGCGAACAGTAGTATAGGGGTTACGTTACTGGACTAATAATCCAGGGGACAGTAGTGTAGTGGTTACCTTCCTGGACTAATAATCCAGGGTACAGTAGTGTAGGGGTTTTGTTACTGGACTAATAATCCAGGGTATAGTAGTGTAGGGGTTAACTTAGTGGACTGATAATCCAGGGTACAGTAGTATAGGGGTTACGTTACTGAACTAAGAATCCAGGGTACAGTAGTGTAGGGGTTACCTTCCTGGAGAAATAATCCAGGGTACAGTAGTGTAGGGGTTATGTTACTGAACTAATAATCCAGTGTACAGTAGAGTAGGGGTTACCTTCCTGGACTAGTAATCCCGGTTACAGTAACGTAGGGGTTACGTTACTGAACTAATAATCCAGTGTACAGTAGTGTAGGGGTTACCTTACTGGACTGATAATCCAGCGTACTGTAATGTAGGGGTTACCTTACTGGACTGATAATCCAGGGTGCAGAAGTGTAGGGGTTACTTTAGTGGACTAGTAATCCAGGGTACAGTAGTGTAGGGGTTACCTTACTGGACTGATAATCCAGGGTACAGTAGTGTAGGGGTTACCTTACTGGGCTGATAATCCAGGGTACAGTAGTATAAGGGTTATATTACAGGACTAATAATCCAGGCTTCAGTGGTGTAGGGGTTATGTTACTGGACTAATAATCCAGGGTACAGTAGTATAGTGGGTACATTACTGGACTAATAATCCTGGTGGTAGTATAATGGTTATGTTACTGGACTAATAATCCCGGGTACAGTAGTATAGTGTTTATGTTACTGGACTAATAATCCAGCGTACAGTAGTAAAGGTGTTACCTTACTGGACCAATAATCCAGCGTACAGTAGCGTAGGGGTTACGTTACTGGTCTAATATTCGAGGGTACAGTAGTGTAGGAGCTTTGTTACTGCACTGATAATCCAGCGTACAGTAGTGTAGGGGTTACCTTACTGGACCAATAATCCAGCATACAGTAGTGTAGGGGTTACGTTACTGGTCTAATATTCCAGGGTACAGTAGTGTAGGTGTTACTTTACTGGACTAATAATCCAGGGTACAGTAGTGTAGGGTTTACGTTACTGCATTGATAATCCAGTGTACAGTAGTGTAGGTATTACGTTACTGGACTGATAATCCAGCATACAGTAGCGTAGGGATTATGTTACTGGACTAATAATCCAGGGCACAGGGGTGTAGGGGTTACTTTACTGGACTAATCATCCAGGGTACAGTAGTGTAGGGTTTACGTTACTGGACTAATAATCCTGGGCACAGGAGTGTAGGCGTTACTTTACTGGACTAATAATCCAGGGTACAGTAGTGTAGGGGTTACGTTACTGGACTAATAATCCAGCGTACAGTAGTAAAGGTGCTTTGTTACTGCACTGATAATCCAGCCTACAGTAGTGTAGGGTTTACGTTACTGGACTAATAATCCAGCGTACAGTTGTGTAGGAGTTACGTTACTGGACTAATATACCAGGGTACAATAGTATAGGGGTTACGTGACTGGACTAATAATCCAGCGTACAGTCGTGTAGGTGTTACGAAACTGGACTAATAATCCAGGGTATAGTAGTATAGGTGTTACGTTACTGGACTAATAATCCAGCGTACAGTAGTGTAGGCGTTACGTTACTGGACTAATAATCCAGGGTATAGTAGTATAGGGGTTACGTTACTGGACTAATAATCCAGCGTAGAGTAGTATAGGGGTTACGTAACTGGACTAATAATCCAGCAAACAGTAGTATATGAATTACGTTACTGGACTAATAATCCAGGGTACAGTAGTATAGGGGTTACGTTACTGGACTAATAATCCAGCGTACAGTAGTACATGATTTACGTTACTGGACTAATAATCCAGCGTACAGTAGTTTAGGGGTTACGTTACTGGACTTACAATCCAGCGTACAGTAGTACATGAGTTACGTTAATGGACTAATAATCCAGCGTAGAGTAGTATAGGGGTTACGTAACTGGACTAATAATCCAGCGTACAGTAGTATAGGGGTTATGGTACTGGACTAATAATCCAGCATACAGTAGTATAGGGGTTACGTTACTGGACTGATAATCCAGCGTACAGTAGTATAGGGGTTACGTTACTGGACTAATAATCCAGGGGACAGTAGTGTAGTGGTTACCTTACTGGACTAATAATCCAGGGTACAGTAGTATAGGGGTTACGTTGCTGGACTAATAATCCAGGGTATAGTAGTGTAGGGGTTAACTTAGTGGACTGATAATCCACGGTACATTAGTATAGGGGTTAGGTTACTGAACTAAGAATCCAGGGTACAGTAGTGTAGGGGTTACCTGCCTGGACTAATAATCCAGGGTACAGTAGTGTAGGGGTTACGTTACTGAACTAATAATCCAGTGTACAGTAGTGTAGGGGTTACCTTCCTGGACTAATAATCCAGGTTACAGTAGTGTAGGGGTTACGTTACTGAACTAATAATCCAGTGTACAGTAGTGTAGGGGTTACCTTCCTGGACTTATAATCCAGTGTAGAGTTGTGTAGGGGTTATGTTACTGAACTAATAATCCAGTGTACAGTAGTGTAGGGGTTACCTTCCTGAACTAATAATTCAGGGTACAGTAGTGTAAGGGTTACCTTACTGGACTGATAATCCAGCGTACTGTAGTGTAGGGGTTACCTTCCTGGACTAATAATCCAGGGTACAGTAGTGTAAGTGTTACCTTACTGGACTGATAATCCAGCGTACTGTAGTGTAGGGGTTACCTTACTGGACTGATAATCCAGGGTACAGTAGTGTAGGGTTTTACCTTAGTGGACTAATAATCCAGGTTACAGTAGCGTAGGGGTTACAGTCCTGAACTAATAATCCAGTGTACAGTAGTGTAGGGGTTACCTTCCTGGACTAATAATCCAGTGTACAGTTGTGTAGGGGTTACGTTACTGAACTAATAATCCAGTGTACAGTAGTGTAGGTGTTACCTTCCTGAACTAATAATCCAGGGTACAGTAGTGTAAGGGTTACCTTACTGGACTGATAATCCAGCGTACTGTAGTGTAGGTGTTACCTTACTGGACTGATAATCCAGGGTGCAGTAGTGTAGGGGTTACATTAGTGGACTAATAATCCAGGGTACAGTAGTGTAGGGGTTACCTTACTGGACTGATAATCCAGGGTACAGTAGTATAAGGGTTATATTACTGGACTAATAATCCAGGGTTCAGTGGTGTAGGGGTTATGTTACTGGACTAATAATCCAGGGTACAGTAGTATAGTGGGTTCATTACTGGACTAATAATCCGGGTAGTAGTATAATGGTTATGTTACTGGACTAATAATCCAGCGTACAGTAGTGTTGGGGTTACGTTACTGGACTAATAATCCAGTTTACAGTATTATAGGGATTACGTTACTCGACTAATAATCCACCGTACAGTAGTATAGGGGTTATGGTACTGGACTAATAATCCAGCATACAGTAGTATAGGGGTTACGTTACTGGACTGATAATCCAGCATACAGTAGTATAGGGGTTACGTTACTGGACTAATAATCCAGGGGACAGTAGTGTAGTGGTCACCTTACTGGACTAATAATCCAGGGTACAGTAGTGTAGGGGTGACGTTACTGGACTAATAATCCAGGGTACAATAGTGTAGGGGTTACTTTACTGGACTAATAATCCAGGGTACAGTAGTATAGTGGGTTCATTACTGGACTAATAATCCTGGTAGTAGTATAATGGTTATCTTACTGGACTAATAATCCCGGGTACAGTAGTATAGTGGTTCTGTTACAGGACTAATAATCCAGCGTACAGTAGTATAGGGGTTATGGTACTGGACTAATAATCCAGCATACAGTAGTATAGGTGTTACGTTACTGGACTGATATTCCAGCGAACAGTAGTATAGGGGTTACGTTACTGGACTAATAATCCAGGGGACAGTAGTGTAGTGGTTAACTTCCTGGACTAATAATCCAGGGTACAGTAGTGTAGGGGTTACGTTACTGGACTAATAATCCAGGGTATAGTAGTGTAGGGGTTAACTTAGTGGACTGATAATCCAGGGTACAGTCGTATAGGGGTTACGTTACTGAACTAAGAATCCAGGGTACAGTAGTGTAGGGGTTACCTTCCTGGACTAATAATCCAGGGTACAGTAGTGTAGGGGTTATGTTACTGAACTAATAATCCAGTGTACAGTAGAGTAGGGGTTACCTTCCTGGACTAATAATCCAGGTTACAGTAACGTAGGGGTTACGTTACTGAACTAATAATCCAGTGTACAGTAGTGTAGGGGTTACCTTCCTGGACTAATAATCCAGTGTACAGTTGTGTAGGGGTTACGTTACTGAACTAATAATCCAGTGTACAGTAGTGTAAGGGTTACCTTACTGGACTGATAATCCAGCGTACTGTAGTGTAGGGGTTACCTTACTGGACTGATAATCCAGGGTGCAGTAGTGTAGGGGTTACCTTAGTGGACTAATAATCCAGGGTACAGTAGTGTAGGGGTTACCTTACTGGACTGAGAATCCAGGGTACAGTAGTATAAGGGTTATATTACTGGACTAATAATCCAGGGTTCAGTGGTGTAGGGGTTATGTTACTGGACTAATAATCCAGGGTACAGTAGTATAGTGGGTACATTACTGGACTAATAATCCTGGTGGTAGTATAATGGTTATGTTACTGGACTAATAATCCCGGGTACAGTAGTATAGTGTTTATGTTACTGGACTAATAATCCAGTGTACAGTAGTAAAGGTGTTACCTTAGTGGACCAATAATCCAGCATACAGTAGTGTAGGGGTTACGTTACTGGACTGATAATCCAGCATACAGTAGTGTAGGGGTTACGTTACTGGTCTAATATTCTAGGGTACAGTATTGTAGGTGTTACTTTACTGGACTAATAATCCAGGGTACAGTAGTGTAGGGTTTACGTTACTGGACTGATAATCCAGTGTACAGTAGTGTAGGTGTTACGTTACTAGACTGATAATCCAGCGTACAGTAGTGTAGGGATTATGTTACTGGACTAATAATCCAGGGCACAGGGGTGTAGGGGTTACTTTACTGGACTAATAATCCAGGGTAGAGTAGTGTCGGGTTTACGTTACTGGACTAATAATCCTGGGCACAGGGGTGCAGGGGTTACTTTACTGGACTAATAACCCAGGGTACAGTAGTGTAGGGGTTACGTTACTGGACTAATAATCCTGGGTACAGAAGTGTAGGGGTTATGTTACTGCACTGATAATACAGCGTACAGCAGTATAGGGGTTACATTACGCGACTAATAATCCTGGGTACAGTAGTATAAAGGTTATGTTACTGGACTAATAATCCCGGGTACAGCAATATAGTGTTAATGTTACTGGACTAACAATCTAGCGTACAGTAGTAAAGGTGTTGTTACTGCACTGATAATCCAGCGTACAGTAGTGTAGGGTTTACGTTACTTGACTAATAATCCAGCGCACAGTAGTGTAGGGGTTACGTTACTGGACTCATAATCCCGGGTACAGTAGTATAGGGGTTACGTTACTGGACTAATAATCCAGGGTACAGTAGTGTAGGTGTTACATTTTTGGACTAATAATCCAGCGTACATTAGTATAGGGGTTACGTTACTGGACTGATAATCCAGGGTACAGTAGTGTAGGGGTTACGTTACTGGACTAATAATCCAGCGTACAGTGGTATAGGAGTTACATTACAGGACTAATAGTCCAGGGTACAGTAGTGTAGGGGTTACGTTACTGGACTAATAATCCAGTGTACAGTAGTGTAGGGGTTACGTTACTGGACTAATAATCCAGCGTACAGTAGTATAGGGGTTACATTACTGGACTAATAATCCAGGGTACAGTAATGTAGGGGTTACGTTACTGGACTAATAATCCAGCGTACAGTAATATAGGGGTTACGTTACTGGACTAATAATCCTGGATACAGTAGTATAGGGGTTACGTTACTGGACTTATAATCCAGCGAACAGTAGTATAGGGGTTATGTTACTGGACTAATAATCCAGGGTATAGTAGTATAGGGGTTAATTTACTGGACTAATAATCCAGCGTACAGTAGTGTAGGGGTTACGTTACTGGACTAATCATCCAGGGTGTAGTAGTATAGGGGTTAACTTACTGGACTAATAATCCAGCGTACAGTAGTGTACGGGTTACGTTACTGGACTAATAATCTAGCGTACAGTAATGTACAGTTTCCGTTACTGGACTGATAATCCAGGGTACAGTAGTGTATGGTTTATGTTACTGGACTACTAATCCAGCGTACAGTAATATAGGGATAACGTTACTGGACTAATAATCCAGCGTACAGTAGTATAGGGGTTACGTTACTGGACTAATAATCCAGCGTACAGTAGTGTAAGGGTTACGTTACTGGACTGATAATCCAGGGTACAGTAGTATAGGGGTTACGTTACTGGACTAATAATCCAGGGTACAGTAGTTTAGGGTGTACGTTACTAGACTAATAATCCAGTGTACTGTAGTATAGGGGTTACGTTACTGGACAAATAATCCAAAGTACAGTAGTGTAGTGATTACGTTACTGGACTAATAATCCAGAGTACAGTAGTGTAGTGATTACGTTACTGGACTAATAATCCAGGGTACAGTAGTGAAGCGGTTGCATTACTGGACTAATAATCCAGCGTACAGTTGTATAGGGGTTACGTTACTGGACTAATAATCCAGCGTACAGTAGTGTTGGGGTTACGTTACTGGACTAATAATCCAGTTTACAGTACTATAGGGATTACGTTACTCGACTAATAATCCACCGTACAGTAGTACAGGGGTTATGGTACTGGACTAATAATCCAGCATACAGTAGTATAGGGGTTACGTTACTGGACTGATATTCCAGCGAACAGTAGTATAGGGGTTACGTTACTGGACTAATAATCCAGGGGACAGTAGTGTAGTGGTTACCTTCCTGGACTAATAATCCAGGGTACAGTAGTGTAGGGGTTTTGTTACTGGACTAATAATCCAGGGTATAGTAGTGTAGGGGTTAACTTAGTGGACTGATAATCCAGGGTACAGTAGTATAGGGGTTACGTTACTGAACTAAGAATCCAGGGTACAGTAGTGTAGGGGTTACCTTCCTGGAGAAATAATCCAGGGTACAGTAGTGTAGGGGTTATGTTACTGAACTAATAATCCAGTGTACAGTAGAGTAGGGGTTACCTTCCTGGACTAGTAATCCCGGTTACAGTAACGTAGGGGTTACGTTACTGAACTAATAATCCAGTGTACAGTAGTGTAGGGGTTACCTTACTGGACTGATAATCCAGCGTACTGTAATGTAGGGGTTACCTTACTGGACTGATAATCCAGGGTGCAGAAGTGTAGGGGTTACTTTAGTGGACTAGTAATCCAGGGTACAGTAGTGTAGGGGTTACCTTACTGGACTGATAATCCAGGGTACAGTAGTGTAGGGGTTACCTTACTGGGCTGATAATCCAGGGTACAGTAGTATAAGGGTTATATTACAGGACTAATAATCCAGGCTTCAGTGGTGTAGGGGTTATGTTACTGGACTAATAATCCAGGGTACAGTAGTATAGTGGGTACATTACTGGACTAATAATCCTGGTGGTAGTATAATGGTTATGTTACTGGACTAATAATCCCGGGTACAGTAGTATAGTGTTTATGTTACTGGACTAATAATCCAGCGTACAGTAGTAAAGGTGTTACCTTACTGGACCAATAATCCAGCGTACAGTAGCGTAGGTGTTACGTTACTGGTCTAATATTCGAGGGTACAGTAGTGTAGGAGCTTTGTTACTGCACTGATAATCCAGCGTACAGTAGTGTAGGGGTTACCTTACTGGACCAATAATCCAGCATACAGTAGTGTAGGGGTTACGTTACTGGTCTAATATTCCAGGGTACAGTAGTGTAGGTGTTACTTTACTGGACTAATAATCCAGGGTACAGTAGTGTAGGGTTTACGTTACTGCATTGATAATCCAGTGTACAGTAGTGTAGGTATTACGTTACTGGACTGATAATCCAGCATACAGTAGCGTAGGGATTATGTTACTGGACTAATAATCCAGGGCACAGGGGTGTAGGGGTTACTTTACTGGACTAATCATCCAGGGTACAGTAGTGTAGGGTTTACGTTACTGGACTAATAATCCTGGGCACAGGAGTGTAGGCGTTACTTTACTGGACTAATAATCCAGGGTACAGTAGTGTAGGGGTTACGTTACTGGACTAATAATCCAGCGTACAGTAGTAAAGGTGCTTTGTTACTGCACTGATAATCCAGCCTACAGTAGTGTAGGGTTTACGTTACTGGACTAATAATCCAGCGTACAGTTGTGTAGGAGTTACGTTACTGGACTAATATACCAGGGTACAATAGTATAGGGGTTACGTGACTGGACTAATAATCCAGCGTACAGTTGTGTAGGTGTTACGATACTGGACTAATAATCCAGGGTATAGTAGTATAGGTGTTACGTTACTGGACTAATAATCCAGTGTACAGTAGTGTAGGCGTTACGTTACTGGACTAATAATCCAGGGTATAGTAGTATAGGGGTTACGTTACTGGACTAATAATCCAGCGTAGAGTAGTATAGGGGTTACGTAACTGGACAAATAATCCAGCAAACAGTAGTATATGAATTACGTTACTGGACTAATAATCCAGGGTACAGTAGTATAGGGGTTACGTTACTGGACTAATAATCCAGCGTACAGTAGTACATGATTTACGTTACTGGACTAATAATCCAGCGTACAGTAGTTTAGGGGTTACGTTACTGGACTTACAATCCAGCGTACAGTACTACATGAGTTACGTTAATGGACTAATAATCCAGCGTAGAGTAGTATAGGGGTTACGTAACTGGACTAATAATCCAGCGTACAGTAGTATAGGGGTTATGGTACTGGACTAATAATCCAGCATACAGTAGTATAGGGGTTACGTTACTGGACTGATAATCCAGCGTACAGTAGTATAGGGGTTACGTTACTGGACTAATAATCCAGGGGACAGTAGTGTAGTGGTTACCTTACTGGACTAATAATCCAGGGTACAGTAGTATAGGGGTTACGTTGCTGGACTAATAATCCAGGGTATAGTAGTGTAGGGGTTAACTTAGTGGACTGATAATCCAGGGTACATTAGTATAGGGGTTAGGTTACTGAACTAAGAATCCAGGGTACAGTAGTGTAGGGGTCACCTTACTGGACTAATAATCCAGGGTACAGTAGTGTAGGGGTGACGTTACGGGACTAATAATCCAGGGTACAATAGTGTAGGGGTTACCTTACTGGACTAATAATCCAGGGTACAGTAGTATAGTGGGTACATTACTGGACTAATAATCCTGGTAGTAGTATAATGGTTATCTTACTGGACTAATAATCCCGGGTACAGTAGTATAGTGGTTCTGTTACAGGACTAATAATCCAGCGTACAGTAGTAAAGGTGTTACCTTCCTGGACTAATAATCCAGGGTACAGTAGTGTAAGGGTTACCTTACTGGACTGATAATCCAGGGTACAGTAGTGTAGGGGTTACCTTAGTGGACTAATAATCCAGGGTACAGTAGTGTAGGGGTTACCTTACTGGACTGATAATCCAGGGTACAGTAGTACAAGGGTTACGTTACTGCACCTATAATCCAGCGTACAGTAGTGTAGGGTTTACGTTACTGGACTAATAATCCAGCGTACAGAAGTGTAGGGTTTACGTTACTGGACTGATAATCCAGGGTACAGTACTATAAGGGTTATATTACTGGACTAATAATCCAGGGTTCGGCCGTGTAGAGGTAATGTTACTGGACTAACAATCCAGGGTACAGTAGTGTAGGTGTTACGTTACTGGACTGATAATCCAGCGTACAGTAGTGTCGGGATTACGTTACTGGACTAATAATCCAGGGCACAGGGGTGTAGGGGTTACTTTACTGGACTAATAATCGAGGGTACAGTAGTGTAGGGATTACATTACTGGACTAATAATCCTGGGTAGAGTAGTGTAGGGTTTATGTTACTGCACTGATAATACAGTGTACAGTAGTATAGGGGTTACATTACTGGACTAATAATCCTGGGTACAGTAGTATAGGGGGTACATTACTGGACTAATAATCCTGGGTACAGTAGTATAATGGTTATGTTACTGGACTAATAATCCAGCGTACAGTAGTAAAGGTGTTACCTTACTGGACCAATAATCCAGTGTACAGTAGTGTAGGGGTTAAATTACTGGTCTAATATTCCAGGGTACAGTAGTGTAGGAGTTATGTTACTGCACTGATAATCCAGTGTACAGTAGTGTAGGTGTTACGTTACTGGACTGATAATCCAGCGTACAGTAGTGTAGGGATTACATTACTGGACTAATAATCCAGGGCACAGGGGTGTAGGGGTTACTTTACTGGACTAATAACCCAGGGTAGAGTAGTGTAGGGGTTACGTTACTGGACTAATAATCCTGGGTACAGAAGTGTAGGGGTTATGTTACTGCACTGATAATACAGCGTACAGTAGTATAGGGGTTACATTACTGGACTAATAATCCTGGGTACAGTAGTATAATGGTTATGTTACTGGACTAATAATCCTGGGTACAGCAATATAGTGTTTATGTTACTGGACTAACAATCTAGCGTACAGTAGTAAAGGTGTTGTTACTGCACTGATAATCCAGCGTACAGTAGTGTCGGGTTTACGTTACTGGACTAATAATCCAGCGTACAGTAGTGTAGGGGTTACGTTACTGGATCATAATCCAGGGTACAGTAGTATAGGGGTTACGTTACTGGACTAATAATCCAGGGTACAGTAGTGTAGGTGTTACATTTTTGGACTAATAATCCAGCGTACATTAGTATAGGGGTTACGTTACTGGACTGATAATCCAGGGTACAGTAGTGTAGGGGTTACGTTACTGGACTAATAATCCAGCGTACAGTAGTATAGGAGTTACATTACAGGACTAATAGTCCAGCGTACAGTAGTGTAGGGGTTACGTTACTGGACTAATAATCCAGTATACAGTAGTGTAGGGGTTACGTTACTGGACTAATAATCCAGCGTACAGTAGCATAGGGGTTACGTTACTGGACTAATAATCCAGGGTACAGTAATGTAGGGGTTACGTTACTGGACTAATAATCCAGCGTACAGTAATATAGGGGTTACGTTACTGGACTAATAATCCTGGATACAGTAGTATAGGGGTCATGTTACGGGACTAATAATCCAGCGAACAGTAGTATACGGGTTATGTTACTGGACTAATAATCCAGGGTATAGCAGTATAGGGGTTAATTTACTGGACTAATAATCCAGCGTACAGTAGTGTAGGGGTTACGTTAATGGGCTAATAATCCAGGGTGTAGTAGTATAGGGGTTGACTTACTGGACTAATAATCCAGCATACAGTAGTGTACGGGTTACGTTACTGGACTAATAATCTAGCGTACAGTAGTGTACGGTTTCCGTAACTGGACTGATAATCCAGGGTACAGTAGTGTATGGTTTATGTTACTGGACTACTAATCCAGCGTACAGTAATATAGGGATAACGTTACTGGACTAATAATCCAGCGTACAGTCGTATAGGGGTTACGTTACTGGACTAATAATCCAGCATACAGTAGTGTAAGGGTTACGTTACTGGACTGATAATCCAGGGTACAATAGTATAGGGGTTCCGTTACTGGACTAATAATCCAGCGTACAGTTGTATAGGGGTTACGTTACTGGACTAATAATCCAGCGTACAGTAGTGTTGGGGTTACGTTACTGGACTAATAATCCAGTTTACCGTACTATAGGGATTACGTTACTCGACTAATAATCCACCGTACAGTAGTATAGGGGTTATGGTACTGGACTAATAATCCAGCATACAGTAGTATAGGTGTTATGTTACTGCACTGATATTCCAGCGAACAGTAGTATAGGGGTTACGTTACTGGACTAATAATTCAGGGGACAGTAGTGTAGTGGTTAACTTCCTGGACTAATAACCCAGGGTACAGTAGTGTAGGGGTTACGTTACTGGACTAATAATCCAGGGTATAGTAGTGTAGGGGTTAACTTAGTGGACTGATAATCCCGGGTACAGTAGTATAGGGGTTACGTTACTGAACTAAGAATCCAGGGTACATTAGTGTAGGGGTTATGTTACTGAACTAATAATCCAGTGTACAGTAGAGTAGGGGTTACCTTCCTGGACTAATATTCCAGGTTACAGTAACGTAGGGGTTACGTTACTGAACTAATAATCCAGTGTACAGTAGTGTAGGGGTTACCTTCCTGGACTAATAATCCAGGGTACAGTAGTGTAGGGGTTATGTTACTGAACTAATAATCCAGTGTACAGTAGAGTAGGGGTTACCTTCCTGGACTAATATTCCAGGTTACAGTAACGTAGGGGTTACGTTACTGAACTAATAATCCAGTGTACAGTAGTGTAGGGGTTACCTTCCTGGACTAATAATCCAGTGTACAGTTGTGTAGGGGTTACGTTACTGAACTAATAATCCAGTGTACAGTAGTGTAAGGGTTACCTTACTGGACTGATAATCCAGCGTACTGTAGTGTAGGGGTTACCCTACTGGACTGATAATCCAGGGTGCAGTAGTGTAGGGGTTACCTTAGTGGACTAATAATCCAGGGTACAGTAGTGTAGGGGTTATATTACTGGACTAATAATCCAGGGTTCAGTGGTGTAGGGGTTATGTTACTGGACTAATAATCCAGGGTACAGTAGTATAGTGGGTACATTACTGGACTAATAATCCTGGTGGTAGTATAATGGTTACCTTACTGGACTGATAATCCAGCATACAGTAGTGTAGGGGTTACGTTACTGGTCTAATATTCTAGGGTACAGTATTGTAGGTGTTACTTTACTGGACTAATAATCCAGGGTACAGTAGTGTAGGGTTTACGTTACTGGACTGATAATCCAGTGTACAGTAGTGTAGGTGTTACGTTACTAGACTGATAATCCAGCGTACAGTAGTGTAGGGATTACGTTACTGGACTAATAATCCAGGGCACAGGGGTGTAGGTGTTACTTTACTGGACTAATAATCCAGGGTAGAGTAGTGTCGGGTTTACGTTACTGGACTAATAATCCTGGGCACAGGGGTGTAGGGGTTACTTTACTGGACTAATAACCCAGGGTACAGTAGTGTAGGGGTTACGTTACTGGACTAATAATCCTGGGTACAGAAGTGTAGGGGTTATGTTACTGCACTGATAATCCAGCCTACAGTAGTGTAGGGTTTACGTTACTGGACTAATAATCCAGCGTACAGTTGTGTAGGAGTTACGTTACTGGACTAATAGACCAGGGTACAGTAGTATAGGGGTTACGTGACTGGACTAATAATCCAGCGTACAGTCGTGTAGGGGTTACGATACTGGACTAATAATCCAGGGTATAGTAGTATAGGTGTTACGTTACTGGACTAATAATCCAGCGTACAGTAGTGTAGGCGTTACGTTACAGGACTAATAATCCAGGGTATAGTAGTATAGGGGTTACGTTACTGGACTAATAATCCAGCGTAGAGTAGTATAGGGGTTACTTAACTGGACTAATAATCCAGCAAACAGTAGTATATGAATTACGTCACTGGACTAATAATCCAGGGTACAGTAGTATAGGGGTTACATTACTGGACTAATAATCCAGCGTACAGTAGTACATGATTTACATTACTGGACTAATAATCCAGCGTACAGTAGTATATGAGTTACGTTACTGGACTAATAATCCAGCGTACAGTAGTTTAGGGGTTACGTTACTGGACATACAATCCAGCGTACAGTAGTACATGAGTTACGTTAATGGACTATTAATCCAGCGTAGAGTAGTCTAGGGGTTACGTAACTGGACTAATAATCCAGCGTACAGTAGTATAGGGGTTATGCTACTGGACTAATAATCCAGCATACAGTAGTATAGGGGTTACGTTACTGGACTGATAATCCAGCGTACAGTAGTATAGGGGTTACGTTACTGGACTAATAATCCAGGGGACAGTAGTGTAGTGGTTACCTTACTGGACTAATAATCCAGGGTACAGTAGTGTAGGGGTTACGTTGCTGGACTAATAATCCAGGGTATAGTAGTGTAGGGGTTAACTTAGTGGACTGATAATCCAGGGTACATTAGTATAGGGGTTACGTTACTGAACTAAGAATCCAGGGTACAGTAGTGTAGGGGTTACCTGCCTGGACTAATAATCCAGGGTACAGTAGTGTAGGGGTTACGTTACTGAACTAATAATCCAGTGTACAGTAGTGTAGGGGTTACCTTCCTGGACTAATGATCTAGTGTAGAGTTGTGAAGGGGTTATGTTACTGAACTAATAATCCAGCGTACAGTAGTGTACGGGTTACGTTACTGGACTAATAATCTAGCGTACAGTAGTGTACGGTTTCCGTAACTGGACTGATAATCCAGGGTACAGTAGTGTATGGTTTATGTTACTGGACTACTAATCCAGCGTACAGTAATATAGGGATAACGTTACTGGACTAATAATCCAGCGTACAGTAGTATAGGGGTTACGTTACTGGACTAATAATCCAGCATACAGTAGTGTAAGGGTTACGTTACTGGACTGATAATCCAGGGTACAATAGTATAGGGGTTACGTTACTGGACTAATAATCCAGCGTACAGTTGTATAGGGGTTACGTTACTGGACTAATAATCCAGCGTACAGTAGTGTTGGGGTTACGTTACTGAACTAATAATCCAGTGTACAGTAGTGTAGGGGTTACCTTCCCGGACTAATGATCTAGTGTAGAGTTGTGTAGGGGTTATGTTACTGAACTAATAATCCAGTGTACAGTAGTGTAGGGGTTACCTTCCTGAACTAATAATTCAGGGTACAGTAGTGTAAGGGTTACCTTATTGGACTGATAATCCAGCGTACTGTAGTGTAGGGGTTACCTTACTGGACTGATAATCCAGGGTACAGTAGTGTAGGGTTTTACCTTAGTGGACTAATAATCCAGGGTACAGTAGTGTAGGGGTTACCTTACTGGACTGATAATCCAGTGTACAGTAGTATAAGTTTTATATTACTGGACTATTAATCCAGGGTTCAGTGGTGTAGGAGTTATGTTACTGGACTAATAATCCAGGGTACAGTAGTGTTGGGGTTACCTTACTGGACTAATAATCCAGGGTACAGTAGTATAGTGGGTACATTACTGGACTAATAATCCTGGTAGTAGTATAATGGTTATGTTACTGGACTAATAATCCAGGGTACAGTAGTATAGTCTTGATGTTACTGGACTAATAATCCAGCGTACTGTCGTAAAGGTGTTACCTTACTGGACCAATAATCCAGCGTACAGTAGTGTAGGGGTTACGTTACTGGTCTAATATTCCAGGGTACAGTAGTGTAGGTGTTACTTTACTGGACTAATAATCCAGGGTACAGTAGTGTAGGGTTTACGTTACTGCACTGATAATCCAGTGTACAGAAGTGTAGGTGTTACGTTACTGGACTGATAATCCAGCATACAGTAGTGTAGGGATTACGTTACTGGACTAATAATCCAGGGCACAGGGGTGTAGGGGTTACTTTACTGGAATAATAATCCAGGGTACAGTAGTGTCGGGTTTACGTTACTGGACTAATAATCCTGGGCACAGGGGTGTAGGGATTACTTTACTGGACTAATAATCCAGGGGACAGTAGTGTAGTGGTTACCTTACTGGACTAATAATCCAGGGTACATTAGTGTAGGGGTTACGTTACTGGACTAATAATCCAGGGTATAGTAGTGTAGGGGTTAACTTAGTGGACTGATAATCCAGGGTACAGTAGTATGGGCGTTATGTTACTGAACTAAGAATCCAGGGTACTGTAGTGTAGGGGTTACCTTCCTGGACTAATAATCCAGGGTACAGTAGTGTAGGGGGTACCTTCCTGGACTAATAATCCAGGTTACAGTAGCGTAGGGGTTACGTTACTGAACTAATAATCCAGTGTACAGTAGTGTAGGGGTTACCTTCCTGGACTAATAATCCAGTGTACAGTTGTGTAGGGGTTACGTTACTGAACTAATAATCCAGTGTACAGTAGTGTAGGGGTTACCTTCCTGAACTAATAATCCAGGGTACAGTAGTGTAAGGGTTACCTTACTGGACTGATAATCCAGCGTACTGTAGTGTAGGTGTTACCTTACTGGACTGATAATCCAGGGTACAGTAGTGTAAGGGTTACATTAGTGGACTAATAATCCAGGGTACAGTAGTGTAGGGGTTACCTTACTGGACTGATAATCCAGGGTACAGTAGTATAAGGGTCATATTACTGGACTAATAATCCAGGGTTCAGTGGTGTAGGGGTTATGTTACTGGACTAATAATCCAGGGTACAGTAGTATAGTGGGTTCATTACTGGACTAATAATCCGGGTAGTAGTATATTGGTTATGTTACTGGACTAATAATCCAGCGTACAGTAGTGTTGGGGTTACGTTACTGGACTAATAATCCAGTTTACAGTATTATAGGGATTACGTTACTGGACTAATAATCCAGCGTACAGTAGTATAGGGGTTATGGTACTGGACTAATAATCCAGCATACAGTAGTATAGGGGTTACGTTACTGGACTGATAATCCAGCATACAGTAGTATAGGGGTTACGTTACTGGACTAATAATCCAGGGGACAGTAGTGTAGTGGTCACTTTACTGGACTAATAATCCAGGGTACAGTAGTGTAGGGGTGACGTTACTGGACTAATAATCCAGGGTATAGTAGTGTAGGGGTTAGCTTAGTGGACTGATAATCCAGGGTACAGTAGTATAGGGGTTACGTTACTGGACTAATAATCCAGGGGACAGTAGTGTAGTGGTCACTTTACTGGACTAATAATCCAGGGTACAGTAGTGTAGGGGTGACGTTACTGGACTAATAATCCAGGGTATAGTAGTGTAGGGGTTAACTTAGTGGACTGATAATCCAGGGTACAGTAGTATAGGGGTTACATTACTGGACTAATAATCCAGGGTACAGTAGTGTAGGGGTTACCTTACTGGACTAATAATCCAGGGTACAGTAGTATAGTGGGTACATTACTGGACTAATAATCCTGGTAGTAGTATAATGGTTATGTTACTGGACTAATAATCCCGGGTACAGTAGTATAGTGGTTCTGTTACTGGACTAATAATCCAGCGTACAGTAGTAAAGGTGTTACCTTCCTGGACTAATAATCCAGGGTACAGTAGTGTAAGGGTTACCTTACTGGACAGATAATCCAGTGTACTGTAGTGTAGGGGTTAACTTACTGTACTGATAATCCAGGGTACAGTAGTGTAGGGGTTACCTTAGTGGACTAATAATCCAGGGTACAGTAGTGTAGGGGTTACCTTACTGGACTGATAATCCAGGGTACAGTAGTATAAGGGATACGTTACTGCACCTATAATCCAGCGTACAGTAGTGTAGGGTTTACGTTACTGGACTAATAATCCAGCGTACAGAAGTGTAGGGTTTACGTTACTGGACTGATAATCCAGGGTACAGTAGTATAAGGGTTATATTACTGGACTAATAATCCAGGGGACAGTAGTGTAGTGGTCACTTTACTGGACTAATAATCCAGGGTACAGTAGTGTAGGGGTGACGTTACTGGACTAATAATCCAGGGTATAGTAGTGTAGGGGTTAACTTAGTGGACTGATAATCCAGGGTACAGTAGTATAGGGGTTACATTACTGGACTAATAATCCAGGGTACAGTAGTGTAGGGGTTACCTTACTGGACTAATAATCCAGGGTACAGTAGTATAGTGGGTACATTACTGGACTAATAATCCTGGTAGTAGTATAATGGTTATGTTACTGGACTAATAATCCCGGGTACAGTAGTATAGTGTTTATGTTACTGGACTAATAATCCAGCGTACAGTAGTAAAGGTGTTACCTTACTGGACCAATAATCCAGCGTACAGTAGTGTAGGGTTTACATTACTGGACTGATAATCCAGCATACAGTAGTGTAGGGGTTACGTTACTGGTCTAATATTCTAGGGTACAGTATTGTAGGTGTTACTTTACTGGACTAATAATCCACTGTACAGTAGTGTAGGGTTTACGTTACTGGACTGATAATCCAGTGTACAGTAGTGTAGGTGTTACGTTACTAGACTGATAATCCAGCGTACAGTAGTGTAGGGATTACGTTACTGGACTAATAATCCAGGGCACAGGGGTGTAGGGGTTACTTTACTGGACTAATAATCCAGGGTAGAGTAGTGTCGGGTTTACGTTACTGGACTAATAATCCTGGGCACAGGGGTGTAGGGGTTACTTTACTGGACTAATAACCCAGGGTACAGTAGTGTAGGGGTTACGTTACTGGACTAATAATCCTGGGTACAGAAGTGTAGGGGTTATGTTACTGCACTGATAATACAGCGTACAGTAGTATAGGGGTTACATTACTGGACTAATAATCCTGGGTACAGTAGTATAATGGTTATGTTACTGGACTAATAATCCCGGGTACAGCAATATAGTGTTTATGTTACTGGACTAACAATCTAGCGTACAGTAGTAAAGGTGTTGTTACTGCACTGATAATCCAGCGTACAGTAGTATAGGGGTTACGTTATTTGACTAATAATCCAGCGTACAGTAGTGTAGGGGTTACGTTACTGGACTCATAATCCAGGGTACAGTAGTATAGGGGTTACGTTACTGGACTAATAATCCAGGGTACAGTAGTGTAGGTGTTACATTTTTGGACTAATAGTCCAGCGTACATTAGTATAGGGGTTACGTTACTGGACTGAAAATCCAGGGTACAGTAGTGTAGGGGTTACGTTACTGGACTAATAATCCAGCGTACAGTAGTATAGGAGTTACATTACAGGACTAATAGTCCAGGGTACAGTAGTGTAGGGGTTACGTTACTGGACTAATAATCCAGTGTACAGTAGTGTAGGGGTTACGTTACTGGACTAATAATCCAGCGTACAGTAGTATAGCGGTTACGTTACTGGACTAATAATCCAGCGAACAGTAGTATAGGGGTTATGTTACTGGACTAATAATCCAGGGTACAGTAGTATAGGGGTTAATTTACTGGACTAATAATCCAGCATACAGTAGTGTAGGGGTTACGTTACTGGACTAATAATCCAGCGAACAGTAGTATAGGGGTTAATTTACTGGATTAATAATCCAGCATACAGTAGTGTATGGGTTACGTTGCTGGACTAATAATCCAGCGTACAGTAGTGTACGGTTTCCGTTACTGGACTGATAATCCAGGGTACAGTAGTATAGGGGTTACGTAACTGGACTAATAATCCAGCGTACAGTAGTTTAGGGTTTACGTTACTGGACTAATAATCCAGCGTACAGTATTATAGGAGTTACGTTACTCGACTAATAATCCAGCGTACTGTAGTATAGGGGTTACGTGACTGGACTAATAATCCAGAGTACAGTAGTGTAGTGATTACGTTACTGGACTAATAATCCAGGGTACAGTAGTGTAGGGGTTGCATTACTGGAATAATAATCCAGCGTACAGTTGTATAGGGGTTACGTTACTGGACTAATAATCCAGCCTACAGTAGTGTTGGGGTTACGTTACTGGACTAATAATCCAGTTTACAGTATTATAGGGATTACGTTACTCGACTAATAATCCACCGTCCAGTAGTATAGGGGTTATGGTACTGGACTAATAATCCAGCATACAGTAGTATAGGGGTTACGTTACTGGACTGATAATCCAGCCTACAGTCGTAAAGGTGTTACGTTACTGGACGAATTATCCAGGGGACAGTAGTGTAGTGGTTACCTTACTGGACTAATAATCCAGGGTACAGTAGTGTAGGGGTTACGTTACTGGACTAATAATCCAGGGTATAGTAGTGTAGGGGTTAATTTAGTGGACTGATAATCCAGGGTACAGTAGTATAGGGGTTACGTTACTGAACAAAGAATCCAGGGTACAGTAGTGTAGGGGTTACCTTCCTGGACTAATATTCCAGGGTACAGTAGTGTAGGGGTTACGTTACTGAACTAATAATCCAGTGTACAGTAGTGTAGGGGTTACCTTCCTGGACTAATAATCCAGGTTACAGTAGCGTAGGGGTTACGTTACTGAACTAATAATCCAATGTACAGTAGTGTAGGGGTTACCTTCCTGGACTAATAATCCAGTGTAGAGTTGTGTAGGGGTTACGTTACTGAACTAATAATCCAGTGTACAGTAGTGTAGGGGTTACCTTCCTTAACTAATAATCCAGGGAACAGTAGTGTAAGGGTTACCATACTGGACTGATATTCCAGCGTACTGTAGTGTAGGGGTTACCATACTGGACTGATAATCCAGGGTACAGTAGTGTAGGGGTTACCTTAGTGGAGTAATAATCCAGGGTTTAGTGGTGTAGGTGTTATGTTACTGGACTGATAATTCTGGGTACAGTAGTATAGTGGGTACATTACTGGACTAATAAACCTGGTAGTAGTATAATGGTTATGTTACTGGACTAATAATCCTGGGTAGAGTTTTATAGTGTTTATGTTACTGGACTAATAATCCAGCGTACAGTAGTAAAGGTGTTACCTTCCTGGACTAATAATCCAGGGTACAGTAGTGTAAGGGTTACCTTACTGGACTGATAATCCAGCGTAATGTAGTGTAGGGGTTAACTTACTGTACTGATAATCCAGGGTACAGTAGTGTAGGGGTTACCTTAGTGGACTAATAATCCAGGGTACAGTAGTGTAGGGGTTACCTTACTGGACTGATAATCCAGGGTACAGTAGTATAAGGGTTATATTGCTGAACTAACAATTCAGGGTTCAGTGGTGTAGGGGTTATGTTACTGGACTAATAATCCAGGGTACAGTAGTGCAGGGGTTACCTTACTGGACTAATAATCCAGGGTACAGTAGTATAGTGGGGACATTACTGGACTAATAATCCTGGTAGTAGTATAATGGTTATGTTACTGGACTAATAATCCCGGGTACAGTTGTATAGTGTTCATGTTACTGGACTAATAATCCAGCGTACAGTAGTAAAGGTATTACCTTACTGGACCAATATTCCAGCATACAGTAGTGTAGGGGTTACGTTACTGGTCTAATATTCCAGGGTACAGTAGTGTAGGAGTTATGTTACTGGACTAATGATCCAGTGTACAGTAGTATAGGGGTTACATTACTGGACTAATAATCCAGGGTACAGTAGTGTAGGAGTTACGTTACTGGACTAATAATCCAGGGTACAGTAGTGTAGGGGTTACGTTACTGGTCTAATATTCCAGGGTACAGTAGTGTAGGAGTTATGTTACTGCACTGATAATCCAGCGTACAGTAGCGTAGGGGTTACCTTACTGGACCAATAATCCAGCGTACAGTAGTGTAGGGGTTACGTTACTGGTCTAATATTCCAGGGTACAGTAGTGTAGGGGTAACGTTACTGCACTGATAATCCAGTGTACAGAAGTGTAGGTGTTACGTTACTGGACTGATAATCCAGCGTACAGTAGTGTAGGGATTACGTTACTGGACTAATAATCCAGGGCACAGGGGTGTAGGGGTTATTTTACTGGACTAATAATCCAGGGTACAGTAGTGTAGGATTTACGTGACTGGACTAATAATCCTGGGCACAGGGGTGTAGGGGTTACCTTACTGGACTAATAATCCAGGGTACAGTAGTGTAGGGGTTACGTTACTGCACTTATAATCCAGCGTACAGTAGTGTAGGGTTTACGTTACTGGACTAAGAATCCAGCGTACAGAAGTGTAGGGTTTACGTTACTGGACTGATAATCCAGGGTACAGTAGTATAAGGGTTATAATACTGGACTAATAACCAGGGTTCAGGGTGTAGGGGTTATGTTACTGGACTAATAATCCAGGGTACAGTAGTGTAGAGGTTACCTTACTGGACTAATAATGCAGGGTACAGTCGTATAGTGGGTACATTACTGGACTAATAATCCTGGTAGTAGTATAATGGTTATGTTACTGGACTAATAATCCCAGGTACAGTAGTATAGTGTTTATGTTACTGGACTAAAAATCCAGCGTACAGTAGTAAAGGTGTTACCTTACTGGACCAATAATCCAGCGTACAGTAGTGTAGGGGTTACGTTAATGGTCTAATATTCCAGGGTACAGTAGTGTAGGAGTTATGTTACTGCACTGATAATCCAGCGTAAAGTAGTGTAGGGGTTACTTTACTGGACCAATAATCCAGCATACAGTAGTGTAGGGGTTACGTTACTGGTCTAATATTCCAGGGTACAGTAGTGTAGGGTTTACGTTACTTCACTGATAATCCAGTGTACACTAGTGTAGGGGTTACCTTCGTGAACTAATAATCCAGTGTAGAGTTGTGTAGGGGTTACGTTACTGAACTAATAATACAGTGTACAGTAGTGTAGGGGTTACCTTCCTGAACTAATAATCCAGGGAACAGTAGTGTAATGGTTACCTTACTGGACTGATAATCCAGCGTACTGTAGTGTAGGGGTTACCTTACTGGACTGATAATCCAGGGTACAGTAGTGTAGGGGTTACCTTACTTGAGTAATAATCCAGGGTTTAGTGGTGTAGGGGTTATGTTACTGGACTGATAATCCAGGGTACAGTAGTATAGTGGGTACATTACTGGACTAAGAAACCTGGTAGTAGTATAATGGTTATGTTACTGGACTTACAATCCTGGGTACAGTTTTATAGTGTTTATGTTACTGGACTAATAATCCAGCGTACAGTAGTAAAGGTGTTACCTTCCTGGACTAATAATCCAGGGTATAGTAGTGTAAGGGTTACCTTACTGGACTGATAATCCAGCGTACTGTAGTGTAGGGGTTATGTTACTGGACTAATAATCCAGGGTACAGTAGTGTAGGGGTTACCTTACTGGAGTAATAATCCAGGGTACAGTAGTATAGTGGGGACATTACTGCACTAATAATCCTGGTAGTAGTATAATGGTTATGTTACTGGACTAATCATCCCGGGTACAGTTGTATAGTGCTTATGTTACTGGACTAATAATCCAGCGTACAGTAGTAAATGTGTTACCTTACTGGACCAATAATCCAGTGTACAGTAGTGTAGGGGTTACGTTACTGGTCTAATATTCCAGGGTACAGTAGTGTAGGAGTTATGTTACTGGACTAATAATCCAGCGTACAGTAGTATAGGGGTTACATTACTGGACTAATAATCCAGGGTACAGTCGTGTAGGGGTTACGTTACTGGACTAATAATCCAGGGTACAGTAGTGTAGGGGTTATTTACTGGTCTAATATTCCAGGGTACAGTAGTGTAGGAGTTATGTTACTGCACTGATAATCCAGCGTACAGTAGCGTAGGGGTTACCTTACTGGACCAATAATCCAGCGTACAGTAGTGTAGGGGTTACGTTACTGGTCTAATATTCCACGGTACAGTAGTGTAGGTGTTACTTTACTGGACTAATAATCCAGGGTACAGTAGTGTAGGGGTAACGTTACTGCACTGATAATCCAGTGTACAGAAGTGTAGGTGTTACGTTACTGGACTGATAATCCAGCATACAGTAGTGTAGGGATTACGTTACTGGACTAATAATCCAGGGCACAGGGGTGTAGGGGTTACTTTACTGGACTAATAATCCAGGGTACAGTAGTGTAGGATTTACGTGACTGGACTAATAATCCTGGGCACAGGGGTGTAGGGGTTACCTTACTGGACTAATAATCCAGGGTACAGTAGTGTAGGGGTTACATTACTGCACTTATAATCCAGCGTACAGTAGTGTAGGGTTTACGTTACTGGACTAATAATCCAGCGTACAGAAGTGTAGGGTCTACGTTACTGGACTGATAATCCAGGGTACAGTAGTATAAGGGTTATAATACTGGACTAATAACCAGGGTTCAGGGTGTAGGGGTTATGTTACTGGACTAATAATCCAGGGTACAGTAGTGTAGGGGTTACCTTACTGGACTAATAATGCAGGGTACAGTCGTATAGTGGGTACATTACTGGACTAATAATCCTGGTAGTAGTATAATGGTTATGTTACTGGACTAATAATCCCGGGTACAGTAGTATAGTGTTTATGTTGCTGGACTAAAAATCCAGCGTACAGTAGTAAAGGTGTTACCTTACTGGACCAATAATCCAGCATACAGTAGTGTAGGGGTTACGTTACTGGTCTAATATTCCAGGGTACAGTAGTGTAGGAGTTATGTTACTGCACTGATAATCCAGCGTAAAGTAGTGTAGGGGTTACTTTACTGGACCAATAACCCAGCATACAGTAGTGTAGGGGTTACGTTACTGGCCTAATAATCCAGGGTACAGTAGTGTAGGTGTTAATTTACTGGATTAATAATCCAGGGTACAGTAGTGTAGGGTTTACTTTACTTCACTGATAATCCAGTGTACAGTAGTGTAGGTGTTACGTTACTGGACTGATAATCCAGCGTACAGTAGTGTAGGGATTACGTTACTGGACTAATAATCCAGGGCACAGGGGTGTAGGGGTTACTTTACTGGACTAATAATCCAGGGTACAGTAGTATAGTGGGTACATTACTGGACTAATAATCCTGGTTGTAGTATAATGGTTATGTTACTGGACTAATAATCCCGGGTACAGTAGTATAGTGTTTATGTTACTGGACTAATAATCCAGCGTACAGTAGTAAAGGTGTTACCTTACTGGACCAATAATCCAGCGTACAGTAGTGTAGGGGTTACGTTACTGGTCTAATATTCCAGGGTACAGTAGTGTAGGAGTTATGTTGCTGCACTGATAATCCAGCGTACAGTAGTGTGGGGGTTACCTTACTGGACCAATAATCCAGCATACAGTAGTGTAGCGGTTACATTACTGGTCTAATATTCCAGGGTACAGTAGTGTAGGTGTTACTTTACTGGACTAATAATCCAGGGTACAGTAGTGTAGGGTTTACGTTACTGGACTGATAATCCAGTATACATTAGTGTAGGTGTTACGTTACTGGACTGATAATCCAGCGTACAGAAGTGTAGGGATTACGTTACTGGACTAATAATCCATGGCACAGGGGTGTAGGGGTTACTTTACTGGACAAATAATCCAGGGTACAGTAGTGTAGGGTTTACGTTACTGGACTAATAATCCTGGGCACAGGGCTGTAGGGGTTACTTTACTGGACTAATAATCCAGGGTACAGTAGTGTAGGGGTTACGTTACTGGACTAATAATCCTGGGTACAGTAGTGTAGGGGTTATGTTACTGCACTGATAATAGTGTACAGTAGTATAGGGGGTTACATTACTGGACTAATAATCCTGGGTACAGTAGTATAGGGGGTACATTACTGGACTAATAATCCTGGGTACAGTAGTATAATGGTTATGTTACTGGACTAATAATCCCAGGTACAGCAGTATAGTGTTTATGTTACTGGACTAACAATCCAGCGTACAGTAGTAAAGGTGTTGTTACTGCACTGATAATCCAGCGTACAGTAGTGTAGGGGTTACGTTACTGGACTCATAATCCAGGGTACAGTAGTATAGGGGTTACGTTACTGGACTAATAATCCAGGGTACAGTTGTGTAGGTGTTACATTACTGGACTAATAATCCAGCATACAGTAGTATAGGTGTTACGTTACTGGACTGATAATCCAGGGTACAGTAGTGTAGGTGTTACGTTACTGGACTAATAATCCAGCGTACAGTAGTATAGGGGTTACATTACTGGACTAATAGTCCAGAGTACAGTAGTATAGGGGTTAAGTTACTGGACTAATAATCCAGTGTACAGTAGTGTAGGGGTTACGTTACTGGACTAATAATCCAGCGTACAGTAGTATAGGGGTTACGTTACTGGACTAATAACCCAGCGTACAGTAGTATAGGGGTTACGTTACTGGACTAATAATCCAGGGTACAGTAATGTAGGGGCTACGTTACTGGACTAATAATCCAGCGTACAGTAGTGTAGGGATTACGTTACTGGACTAATAATCCAGGGCACAGGGGTGTAGGGGTTATGTTACTGGACTAATAATCCAGGATACGGTAGTATAGTGGGTACATTACTGGATTAATAATCCTGGTTGTAGTATAATGGTTATGTTACTGGACTAATAATCCCGGGTACAGTAGTATAGTGTTTATGTTACTGGACTAATAATCCAGCGTACAGTAGTAAAGGTGTTACCTTACTGGACCAATAATCCAGCGTACAGTAGTGTAGGGGTTACGTTACTGGTCTAATATTCCAGGGTACAGTAGTGTAGGAGTTATGTTACTGCACTGAGAATCCTGCGTACTGTAGTGTAGGGGTCACGTTCATGGACCAATAATCCAGCATACAGTAGTGTAGGGGTTACGTTACTGGCCTAATAATCCAGGGTACAGTAGTGTAGGTGTTAATTTACTGGATTAATAATCCAGGGTACAGTAGTGTAGGGTTTACTTTACTTCACTGATAATCCAGTGTACAGTAGTGTAGGTGTTACGTTACTGGACTGATAATCCAGCGTACAGTAGTGTAGGGATTACGTTACTGGACTAATAATCCAGGGCACAGGGGTGTAGGGGTTACTTTACTGGACTAATAATCCAGGGTACAGTAGTATAGTGGGTACATTACTGGACTAATAATCCTGGTTGTAGTATAATGGTTATGTTACTGGACTAATAATCCCGGGTACAGTAGTATAGTGTTTATGTTACTGGACTAATAATCCAGCGTACAGTAGTAAAGGTGTTACCTTACTGGACCAATAATCCAGCGTACAGTAGTGTAGGGGTTACGTTACTGGTCTAATATTCCAGGGTACAGTAGTGTAGGAGTTATGTTGCTGCACTGATAATCCAGCGTACAGTAGTGTGGGGGTTACCTTACTGGACCAATAATCCAGCATACAGTAGTGTAGCGGTTACATTACTGGTCTAATATTCCAGGGTACAGTAGTGTAGGTGTTACTTTACTGGACTAATAATCCAGGGTACAGTAGTGTAGGGTTTACGTTACTGGACTGATAATCCAGTATACATTAGTGTAGGTGTTACGTTACTGGACTGATAATCCAGCGTACAGAAGTGTAGGGATTACGTTACTGGACTAATAATCCATGGCACAGGGGTGTAGGGGTTACTTTACTGGACTAATAATCCAGGGTACAGTAGTGTAGGGTTTACGTTACTGGACTAATAATCCTGGGCACAGGGCTGTAGGGGTTACTTTACTGGACTAATAATCCAGGGTACAGTAGTGTAGGGGTTACGTTACTGGACTAATAATCCTGGGTACAGTAGTGTAGGGGTTAAGTTACTGCACTGATAATAGTGTACAGTAGTATAGGGGGTTACATTACTGGACTAATAATCCTGGGTACAGTAGTATAGGGGGTACATTACTGGACTAATAATCCTGGGTACAGTAGTATAATGGTTATGTTACTGGACTAATAATCCCAGGTACAGCAGTATAGTGTTTATGTTACTGGACTAACAATCCAGCGTACAGTAGTAAAGGTGTTGTTACTGCACTGATAATCCAGCGTACAGTAGTGTAGGGGTTACGTTACTGGACTCATAATCCAGGGTACAGTAGTATAGGGGTTACGTTACTGGACTAATAATCCAGGGTACAGTTGTGTAGGTGTTACATTACTGGACTAATAATCCAGCATACAGTAGTATAGGTGTTACGTTACTGGACTGATAATCCAGGGTACAGTAGTGTAGGTGTTACGTTACTGGACTAATAATCCAGCGTACAGTAGTATAGGGGTTACATTACTGGACTAATAGTCCAGAGTACAGTAGTATAGGGGTTAAGTTACTGGACTAATAATCCAGTGTACAGTAGTGTAGGGGTTACGTTACTGGACTAATAATCCAGCGTACAGTAGTATAGGGGTTACGTTACTGGACTAATAATCCAGCGTACAGTAGTATAGGGGTTGCGTTACTGGACTAATAATCCAGGGTACAGTAATGTAGGGGCTACGTTACTGGACTAATAATCCAGCGTACAGTAGTGTAGGGATTACGTTACTGGACTAATAATCCAGGGCACAGGGGTGTAGGGGTTATGTTACTGGACTAATAATCCAGGATACGGTAGTATAGTGGGTACATTACTGGATTAATAATCCTGGTTGTAGTATAATGGTTATGTTACTGGACTAATAATCCCGGGTACAGTAGTATAGTGTTTATGTTACTGGACTAATAATCCAGCGTACAGTAGTAAAGGTGTTACCTTACTGGACCAATAATCCAGCGTACAGTAGTGTAGGGGTTACGTTACTGGTCTAATATTCCAGGGTACAGTAGTGTAGGGGTTGCATTACTGGACTAATAATCCAGCGTACAGTTGTATAGGGGTTACGTTACTGGACTAATAATCCAGCGTACAGTAGTGTAGGGGTTACGTTACTGGACTAATAATCCAGTTTACAGTATTATAGGGATTACGTTACTCGACTAATAATCCACCGTCCAGTAGTATAGGGGTTATGGTACTGGACTAATAATCCAGCATACAGTAGTATAGGGGTTACGTTACTGGACTGATAATCCAGCGTACAGTAGTATAGGGGCTACGTTACTGGACTAATTATCCAGGGGACAGTAGTGTAGTGGTTACCTTACTGGACTAATAATCCAGGGTACAGTAGTGTAGGGGTTACGTTACTGGACTAATAATCCAGGGTATAGTAGTGTAGGGGTTAATTTAGTGGACTGATAATCCAGGGTACAGTAGTATAGGGGTTACGTTACTGAACTAAGAATCCAGGGTAGAGTAGTGTAGGGGTTACCTTCCTGGACTAATATTCCAGGGTACAGTAGTGTAGGGGTTACATTACTGAACTAATAATCCAGTGTACAGTAGTGTAGGGGGTACCTTCCTGGACTAATAATCCAGGTTACAGTAGCATAGGGGTTACGTTACTGAACTAATAATCCAATGTACAGTAGTGTAAGGGTTACCTTCCTGGACTAATAATCCAGTGTAGAGTCGTGTAGGGGTTACGTTACTGAACTAATAATCCAGTGTACAGCAGTGTAGGGGTTACCTTCCTGAACTAATAATCCAGGGAACAGTAGTGTAAGGGTTACCTTACTGGACTGATAATCCAGCGTACTGTAGTGAAGGGGTTACCTTACTGGACTGATAATCCAGGGTACAGTAGTGTAGGGGTTACCTTAGTGGAGTAATAATCCAGGGTTTAGTGGTGTAGGGGTTATGTTACTGGACTGATAATCCAGGGTACAGTAGTATAGTGGGTACATTACTGGACGAATAATCCTGGTAGTAGTATAATGGTTATGTTACTGGACTAATAATCCTGGGTACAGTTTTATAGTGTTTATGTTACTGGACTAATAATCCAGCGTACAGTAGTAAAGGTGTTACCTTCCTGGACTAATAATCCAGGGTACAGTAGTGTAAGGGTTACCTTACTGGACTGATAATCCAGCGTACTGTAGTGTAGGGGTTAACTTACTGTACTGATAATCCAGGGTACAGTAGTGTAGGGGTTACCTTAGTGGACTAATAATCCAGGGTACAGTAGTGTTGGGGTTACCTTACTGGACTGATAATCCAGGGTACAGTAGTATAAGGGTTATATTGCTGGACTAACAATCCAGGGTTCAGTGGTGTAGGGGTTATGTTACTGGACTAATAATCCAGGGTACAGTAGTGTAGGGGTTACCTTACTGGACTAATGATCCATGGGTACAGTAGTATAGTGGGGACATTACTGTACTAATAATCCTGGTAGTAGTATAATGGTTATGTTACTGGACTAATAATCCCGGGTACATTTGTATAGTGTTTATGTTACTGGACTAATAATCCAGCGTACAGTAGTAAAGGTGTTACCTTACTGGACCAATAATCCAGCGTACAGTAGTGTAGGGGTTACGTTACTGGTCTAATATTCCAGGGTACAGTAGTGTAGGAGTTATGTTACTGCACTGATAATGCAGCGTACAGTAGTATAGGGGTTACATTACTGGACTAATAATCCTGGGTACAGTAGTATAGGGGTTACGTTACTGGACTAATAATCCAGGGTACAGTAGTGTAGGGGTTACGTTACTGGTCTAATATTCCAGGGTACAGTAGTGTAGGAGTTATGTTACTGCACTGATAATCCAGCGTACAGTAGCGTAGGGGTTACCTTACTGGACCAATAATCCAGCGTACAGTAGTGTAGGGGTTACGTTACTGGTCTAATATTCCAGGGTACAGTAGTGTAGGTGTTACTTTACTGGACTAATAATCCAGGGTACAGTAGTGTAGGGGTAACGTTACTGCACTGATAATCCAGTGTACAGTAGTGTAGGTGTTACGTTACTGGACTGATAATCCAGCGTACAGTAGTGTAGGGATTACGTTACTGGACTAATAATCCAGGGCACAGGGGTGTAGGGGTTACTTTACTGGACTAATAATCCAGGGTACAGTAGTGTAGGGTTTACGTGACTGGACTAATAACCAGGGTTCAGGGTGTAGGGGTTATGTTACTGGACTAATAATCCAGGGTACAGTAGTGTAGGGGTTACCTTACTGGACTAATAATGCAGGGTACAGTCGTATAGTGGGTACATTACTGGACTAATAATCCTGGTAGTAGTATAATGGTTATGTTACTGGACTAATAATCCCGGGTACAGTAGTATAGTGTTTATGTTACTGGACTAATAATCCAGCGTACAGTAGTAAAGGTGTTACCTTACTGGACCAATAATCCAGCGTACAGTAGTGTAGGGGTTACGTTACTGGTCTAATATTCCAGGGTACAGTAGTGTAGGAGTTATGTTACTGCACTGATAATCCAGCGTAAAGTAGTGTAGGGGTTACTTTACTGGACCAATAATCCAGCATACAGTAGTGTAGGGGTTACGTTACTGGTCTAATATTCCAGGGTACAGTAGTGTAGGTGTTACTTTACTGGATTAATAATCCAGGGTACAGTAGTGTAGGTGTTACGTTACTGGACTGATAATCCAGTGTACAGTAGTGTAGGTGTTACGTTACTGGACTGATAATCCAGCGTACAGTAGTGTAGGGATTACGTTACTGGACTAATAATCCAGGGCACAGGGGTGTACGGGTTACTTTACTGGACTAATAATCCAGGGTACAGTAGTATAGTGGGTACATTACTGGATTAATAATCCTGGTTGTAGTATAATGGTTATGTTACTGGACTAATAATCCCGGGTACAGTAGTATAGTGTTTATGTTACTGGACTAATAATCCAGCGTACAGTAGTAAAGGTGTTACCTTACTGGACCAATAATCCAGCGTACAGTAGTGTAGGGGTTACCTTACTGGACCAATAATCCAGCATACAGTAGTGTAGCGGTTACGTTACTGGACTAATAATCCTGGGTACAGTAGTGTAGGGGTTATGTTACTGCACTGATAATAGTGTACAGTAGTATAGGGGTTACATTACTGGACTAATAATCCTGGGTACAGTAGTATAGGGGGTACATTACTGGACTAATAATCCTGGGTACAGTAGTATAATGGTTATTTACGGGACTAATAATCCCGGGTACAGCAGTATAGTGTTTATGTTACTGGACTAACATTCCAGCGTACAGTAGTAAAGGTGTTGTTACTGCACTGATAATCCAGCGTACAGTAGTGTAGGGTTTACGTTACTGGACTAATAATCCAGCGTAGAGTAGTGTAGGGGTTACGTTACTGGACTCATAAACCAGGGTACAGTTGTATAGGGGTTACGTTACTGGACTAATAATCCAGGGTACAGTTGTGTAGGTGTTACATTACTGGACTAATAATCCAGCGTACAGTAGTATAGGTGTTACGTTACTGGACTGATAATCCAGGGTACAGTAGTGTAGGGGTTACGTTACTGGACTAATAATCCAGCCTACAGTAGTATAGGGGTTACATTACTGGACTAATAGTCCAGCGTACAGTAGTATAGGGGTTACGTTACTGGACTAATAATCCAGTGTACAGTAGTGTAGGGGTTACGTTACTGGACTAATAATCCAGCCTACAGTAGTATAGGGGTTACGTTACTGGACTAATAATCCAGCGTACAGTAGTATAGGGGTTACGTTACTGGACTAATAATCCAGGGTACAGTAATGTAGGTGTTACGTTACTGGACTAATAATCCAGCGTACAGTAGTATAGGGGTTACGTTACTGGACTAATAATCCTGGATACAGTAGTATAGGGGTTACGTTACTGGACTAATAATCCAGCGAACAGTAGTATAGGGGTTATGTTACTGGACTAATAATCCAGGGTACAGTAGTATAGGGGTTAATTTACTGGACTAATAATCCAGCGTACAGTAGTGTAGGGGTTACCTTACTGGACTAATAATCCAGCGTACAGTAGTGTACGGTTTCCGTTACTGGACTGATTATCCAGGGTACAGTAGTGTATGGTTTATGTTACTGGACTACTAATTCAGCGTACAGTAATATAGGGATAACGTTACTGGACTAATAATCCAGCGTACAGTAGTATAGGGGTTACGGTAATGGACTAATAATCCAGCGTACAGTAGTGTAAGGGTTACGTTACTGGACTGATAATCCAGGGTACAGTAGTTTAGGGTTTACGTTACTGGACTAATAATCCAGCGTACAGTCGTTTAGGGTTTACGTTACTGGACTAATAATCCAGCGTACAGTAGTATAGGAGTTACGTTACTAGACTAATAATCCAGCGTACTGTAGTATAGGGGTTACGTTACTGGACTAATAATCCAGAGTACAGTAGTGTAGTGATTACGTTACTGGACTAATAATCCAGGGTACAGTAGTGTAGGGGTTGCATTACTGGACTAATAATCCAGCGTACAATAGTGTTGGGGTTACGTTACTGGACTAATAATCCAGTTTACAGTATTATAGGGATTACGTTACTCGACTAATAATCCACCGTACAGTAGTATAGGGGTTATGGTACTGGACTAATAATCCAGCATATAGTAGTATAGGGGTTACGTTGCTGGACTGATAATCCAGCGTACAGTAGTATCGGGGTTACGTTACTGGACTAATGAACCAGGGGACAGTAGTGTAGTGGTTACCTTACTGGACTAATAATCCAGGGTACAGTAGTGTAGGGGTTACGTTACTGGACTAATAATCCAGGGTATAGTAGTGTAGGGGTTAATTTAGTGGACTGATAATCCAGGGTACAATAGTATAGGGGTTACATTACTGAACTAAGAATCCAGGGTACAGTAGTGTAGGGGTTACCTTCCTGGACTAATAATCCAGGGTACAGTAGTGTAGGGGTTACGTTACTGAACTAATCATCCAGTGTACAGTAGTGTAGGGGTTACCTTCCTGGACTAATAATCCAGGTTACAGTAGCGTAGGGGTTACGTTACTGAACTAATAATCCAGTGTATAGTAGTGTAGGGGTTACCTTCCTGGACTAATAATCCAGTGTAGAGTTGTGTAGGGGTTACGTTACTGAACTAATAATCCAGTGTACAGTAGTGTAGGGGTTACCTTCCTGAACTAATAATCCAGGGTACAGTAGTGTAAGAGTTACCTTACTGGACTGATAATCCAGCGTACTGTAGTGTAGGGGTTACTTTACTGGACTGATAATCCAGGGTACAGTAGTGTGGGGGTTACCTTAGTGGACTAATAATCCTGTGTACAGTAGTGTAGGGGTTACCTTCCTGAACTAATAATCCAGGGTACAGTAGTGTAGGTGTTACGTTACTGGACTAATAATCCAGGGTACAGCAGTATAGTGGGTACATTACTGGACTAATAATCCTGGTAGTAGTATAATGGTTATGTTACTGGACTAATAATCCCGGGTACAGTAGTATAGTGTTTATGTTACTGGACTAATAATCCAGCGTACAGTAGTAACGGTGTTGCCTTACTTAACCAATAATCCAGCGTACAGTAGTGTAGGGGTTACGTTACTGGTCTAATATTCCAGGGTACAGTAGTGTAGGAGTTATATTACTGCACTGATAATCCAGCGTACAGTAGTGTAGGGGTTACCTCACTGGACCAATATTCCACCATACAGTAGTGTAGGGGTTACGTTACTGGTCTAACATTCCAGGGTACAGTAGTGTAGGTGTTACTTTACTGGACTAATAATCCAGGGCACAGGGGTGTAGGGGTAACGTTACGGCACTGATAATCCAGTGTACAGTAGTGTAGGTGTTACGTTACTGGACTGATAATCCAGCGTACAGTAGCGTAGGGATTACGTTACTGGACTAATAATCCAGGGCACAGGGGTGTAGGGGTTACTTTACTGGACTAATCATCCAGGGTACAGTAGTGTAGGGTTTACGTTACTGGACTAATAATCCTGGGCACAGGGGTGTAGGGATTACTTTACTGGACTAATAATCCAGGGTACAGTAGTGTAGGGGTTACGTTACTGGTCTAATAATCCTGGGTGCAGTAGTGTAGGGTTACATTACTGCACTGATAATCCAGCGTACAGTAGTGTAGGGGTTACGTTACTGGACTAATAATCCTGGGTACAGTAGTATAATGGTTATGTTACTGGACTAATAATCCCGGGTACAGCAGTATAGTGTTTATGTTACTGGACTAACAATCCAGCGTACAGTAGTAAAGGTGTTATGTTACTGCACTGATAATCCAGCATACAGTAGTGTAGGGTTTACGTTACTGGACTAATAATCCAGCGTACAGTAGTGAAGGGGTTACGTTACTGGACTAATAATCCAGCGTACAGTTGTGTAGGGGTTACGTTACTGGACTAATAAACCAGGGAACAGTAGTATAGGGGTTACGTTACTGGACTAATAATCCAGCGTACAGTAGTGTATGGGGTTACGTTACTGGACTAATAACATAGGGTATAGTAGTATAGGGGTTACGTTACTGGACTAATAATCCAGCGTACAGTAGTGTAGGGGTTACGTTACTGGACTAATAATCCAGGGTGCAGTAGTATAGGGGTTACGTTACTGGACTAATAATCCAGCGTAGAGTAGTATAGGGGTTACGTAACTGGACTAATAATCCAGCGTACAGTAGTATATTAGTTACGTTACTGGACTAATAATCCAGCGTACAGTAGTATAGGGTTTACGTTACTGGACTATTAATCCAGCGTACAGTAGTATATGAGTTATGTTACTGGACTAATAATCCAGCATACAGTAGTGTAGGGGTTACGTTACTGGACTAATAATCCAGGGTATAGTAGTATAGGGGTTACGTTACTGCACTAATAATCCAGCGTAGAGTAGTATAGGAGTTACGTAACTGGACTAATAATCCAGCGTACAGTAGTATAGGGGTTATGGTACTGGACTAATAATCCAGCATACTGTAGTATAGGGGTTACGTTACTGGACTGACAATCCAGCGTACAGTAGTATAGGGGTTACGTTACTGGACTAATAATCCAGGGGACAGTAGTGTAGTGGTTACCTTAGTGAACTAATAATCCAGGGTACAGTAGTGTAGGGGTTACGTTACTGGACTAATAATCCAGGGTATAGTAGTGTAGGGGTTAACTTAGTGGACTGATAATCCAGGGTACAGTTGTATAGGCGTTACGTTACTGAACTAAGAATCCAGGGTACAGTAGTGTAGGGTTTACCTTCCTGGACTAATAATCCAGGGTACAGTAGTGTAGGGGTTACGTTACTGAACTAATAATCCAGTGTACAGTAGTGTAGGGGTTACCTTCCTGAACTAATAATCCAGGGTACAGTAGTGTAAGGGTTACCTTACTGGACTGATAATCCAGCGTACTGTAGTGTAGGGGTTACCTTACTGGACTGATAATCCAGGGTACAGTAGTGTAGGGGTTACCTTAGTGGACTAATAATCCAGGGTACAGTAGTGTAGGGGTTACCTTACTGGACTGATAATCCAGGGTACAGTAGTATAGGGGTTACGTTACTGGGACTAATAATCCAGGGTACAGTAGTGTAGGGGTTACCTTACTGGACTGATAATCCAGGGTACAGTAGTATACGTGTTATATTACTGGACTAATAATCCAGGCTTCAGTGGTGTAGGGGTTATGTTACTGGACTAATAATCCAGGGTACAGTAGTATAGTGGGTACATTACTGGACTAATAATCCTGGTAGTAGTATAATGGTTTTGTTACTGGACTAATAATCCCGGGTACAGTAGTATAGTGTTTATGTTACTGGACTAATAATCCAGCGTACAGTAGTGTACGGGTTACCTTACTGGACCAATAATCCAGCGTACAGTAGTGTAGGGGTTACGTTACTGGTCTAATATTCCAGGGTACAGTAGTGTAGGAGTTATGTTACTGCACTGATAATCCAGCGTACAGTAGTGTAGGGGTTACCTTACTGGACCAATAATCCAGCGTACAGTAGTGTAGGTGTTACGTTACTGGTCTAATATTCCAGGGTACAGTAGTGTAGGTGTTACTTTACTGGACTAATAATCCAGGGTACAGTAGTGTAGGGTTTACGTTACTTCACTGATAATCCAGTGTACAGTAGTGTAGGTGTCACGTTACTGGACTGATAATCCAGCGTACAGTAGCGTAGGGGTTACGTTACTGGACTAATAATCCAGGGCACAGGGGTTTAGGGGTTACTTTACTGGACTAATAATCCAGGGTACAGTAGTGTAGGGGTTACCTTACTGGACTAATAATCCAGGGTACAGTAGTGTAGGGGTTACGTTACTGGACTAATAATCCAGGGTACAGTAGTGTAGGGGTTACGTTACTGGACTAATAATCCAGGGTACAGTAGTGTAGGGTTTACGTTACTGGACTAATAATCCTGGGCACAGGGGTGTAGGGGTTACTTTACTGGACTAATAATCCAGGGTACAGTAGTGTAGCGGTTACATTACTGGACTAATAATCCACGCTACGGTAGTGTAGGGGTTACGTTACTGGACTAATAATCCAGGGTACAGTAGTGTAGGGGTTACGTTACTGGACTAATAATCCAGAGTACAGTAGTGTAGGAGTTATGTTACTGGACTAATAATCCAGGGTACATTAATGTAGGAGTTACGTTACTGGACTAATAATCCAGGGTACAGTAGTATAGGGGTTACGTTACTGGACTAATAATCCAGGGTACAGTAGTATAGGGGTTACGTTACTGGACTAATAATCCAGGGTACAGTAATGTAAGAGTTACGTTACTGGACTAATATTCCTGGGTACAGTAGTGTCTTTCCCTGCTACTCACTCCGTGCTGTCCCCTTACCATTCATGTTCCAGGTGAAGGTGTCTCGCAGTTTCTGCCCATCGATCTCCATGTCCAGCCGAATGGGCACCAGGAGCTCTGGCTGGGCTGCATTTTCATGGATGACAGCTGGATCATGGTCATCGAAACTGCAGAAACCCAGTGAAGAGATTATTTCGTTAACTGTTCTTTTCAGGTGATTTGCGCACCATTAGGCATGTCAGCATTAATTGCCCATGCCTAATTGCCCCATGAGAGGGTGGCGGTGAGCTGCCTTCTGAAATCGCTGCAGACCATGTGGTGTAGGTACACCCACAGTGCTGTTAGGGAGGGAGTTCCAGGATTTTGTCCGTGTGGTGTAGGTACACCCACAGCGCTGTTAGGGAGGGAGTTCCAGGATTTTGTCCGTGTGGTGTAGGTACACCCACAGCGCTGTTAGGGAGTTCCAGGATTTTGTCCATGTGGTGTAGGTACACCCACAGTGCTGTTAGGGAGGGAGTTCCAGGATTTTGTCCCCTGTGGTGTAGGTACACCCACAGTGCTGTTAGGGAGGGAGTTCCAGGATTTTGTCCCCTGTGGTGTAGGTACACCCACAGTGCTGTTAGGGAGGGAGTTCCAGGAATTTGTCCGTGTGGTGTAGGTACATCCACAGCGCTGTTAGGGAGGGAGTTCCAGGATTTTGTCCCCTGTGGTGTAGGTATACCCACAGCGCTGTTAAGGAGGGAGTTCCAGGTGTAGGTCCCTGTGGTGTAGGTACACCCACAGTGCTGTTAGGGAGGGAGTTCCAGGATTTTGTCCGTGTGGTGTAGGTACACCCACAGTGCTGTTAGGGAGGGAGTTCCAGGATTTTGTCCCTGTGGTGTAGGTACACCCACGGTGCTGTTAGGGAGGGAGTTCCAGGATTTTGTCCGTGTGGTGTAGGTACACCCACAGCGCTGTTAGGGAGGAAGTTCCAGGATTTTGTCCGTGTGGTGTAGGTACACCCACTGTGCTGTTAGTGAGGGTGTTCCAGGATTTTGTCTGTGTGGTGTAGATACAGCCACAGTGTTGTTAGGGAGGGAGTTCCAGGATTTTGTCCGTGTGGTGTAGGTACACCCACAGTGCTGTTAGGGAGGGAGTTCCATGATTTTTTCCGTATGGTGTAGGTACACCCACAGCGCTGTTAGGGAGGGAGTTCCAGGATTTTGTCCCCTGTGGTGTAGGTATACCCACAGTGCTGTTAGGGAGGGTGTTCCTGGATTTTGTCCGTGTGGTGTAGGTACACCCACAGCGCTGTTAGGGAGGGAGTTCCAGGATTTTGTCCGTGTGGTGTAGGTACACCCACAGTGCTGTTAGTGAGGGAGTTCCAGGATTTTGTCCCTGTGGTGTAGGTACACCCACAGTGCTGTTAGGGAGGGAGTTCCAGGATTTTGTCCGTGTGGTGTAGGTACACCCACAGTGCTGTTAGGGAGGTAGTTCCAGGATTTTGTCCCTGTGGTTTAGGTACTCCCATAGTGCTGTTTGGGAGGGAGTTCCAGGATTTTGTCCGTGTGGTGTAGGTACACCCACTGTGCTGTTAGTGAGGGTGTTCCAGGATTTTGTCTGTGTGGTGTAGATACAGCCACAGTGTTGTTAGGGAGGGAGTTCCAGGATTTTGTCCGTGTGGTGTAGGTACACCCACAGTGCTGTTAGGGAGGGAATTCCATGATTTTGTCCGTATGGTGTAGGTACACCCACAGTGCTGTTAGGGAGGGAGTTCCAGGATTTTGTCCCTGTGGTGTAGGTACATCCACAGTGCTGTTAGGGAGGGAGTTCCAGGTGTAGGTCCCTGTGGTGTAGGTGCACCCACAGTGCTGTTAGGGAGGGAGTTCCAGGATTTTGTACCCTGTGGTGTAGGTACACCCACAGTGCTGTTAGGGAGGGAGTTCCAGGATTTTGTCCGTGTGGTGTAGGTACACCCACAGTGCTGTTAGGGAGGGAGTTCCAGGATTTTGACCCAGCGACAGTGAAATAAAGGCCGATATATTTCCAAGTCAGGATGGTGAGTGACTCGGAGGGGAACTTGCAGTTGGAGGGTGTTCCCCATGTGTCTGCTGCCCTTGTCCTTCTAGATGGTAGAGGTGGTGGGTTTGGAAGGTGCTGTCGAAGGAGCCTTGGTGAGTTGCTGCAGTGCATCTTGTAGATGGTACACACGCTGCTGCTACTGTGCGTCGGTGGTGGAGGGAGTGAATGTTTGTGGATGGGGGGCTGATCGAGCGGGGGCTGCTTTGTCCTGGATGGTGTCGAGCTTCTTGAGTGTTGTGGGAGCTGCACTCATCCAGGCAAGTGGGGAGTGTCCCATCACACTCCTGACTTGTGCCTTGTAGATTGCGGACAGGCTTTGGGGAGTCAGGAGGTGAGTTACTCACCGCAGGATTCCCAGCCTCTGACCTGCTCTTGTAGCCCCAGTATTTACATGGCTGGTCCCAGTTCAGTTTCTGGTCAATGGTAACCCCCAGGATGTTGATAGTGGGGGATTCAGCGATGCTAATGCCATTGAATGTCAAGGGGCGATGGCTAGATTCTCTCTTGTTGGAGATGGTCATCACTTGGCATCTTGTGTGGCCCAAATGTAACCTTCCACTTATTAGTCCCAGCCTGGATATTGTCCAGGTCTTGCTGGATAAAAGAGGGAGCGAGGTAGAGAAAGGAGTCGATGAGGTTGGTGAGATGTGATCGGGTCGAGGGTGGTAATCACTGCCCATCCCTATTGCCCCTACCCCCGCCCACCGCTCCACCCCATCCACACACCCTCTGACACTGACACCCCCCCTGGACAGCCAGGCACAGGTGCAGGCTCCAGCTCAGGCTTGGCCAATGTTCTGTGCAGTGTGTGGTGGCCCAGGCCCCAGGTACTGAAAGGAGATGCCTCCAGTCGGCCTAATGACTGCCCGGTGGCACCATGCATGGGTGTACTGCCACCCCCCCCCCCAACACCTGCCCACACCACCCGCCAGCAACCAAAGGTAGCATGTTGGGCATACCTGTCCATACCAGCACCCCTAGCCCCAAGCACCAACCGCTGCACCCCCACCCCCACGCCTCCCTTTGGGAGCTGCTGCTTCCCTCTGTCCCAGCCCGCCTGACTCACCACAGAGGGAAGACCCTCTTCTTGTCTCGTCCCATTCGGTTCCTGTTGATGGCAGTCGAGCAGGGTACTGCATCCAGGTGGTGCGAGCTGTTGGGCAGAGTGGGCACCCATTGGTTGCTCCGCTTGGATTTTGGTTCCCTGCAGTGGGGGGGGTGGTGGTGGAATAGAGGATGAAAGAGAGAGGGAGAGAGAGAGAGAGAGAGAGAGCAGTAAGCAAGAAAGACAGACCACACTGGCACGGATTCACTGAATGTATGGTTATGAATCCCATTCGGTATGTGTGTGTGTGCTGTGTCAGTTCAGGCGACGGACCTTGGAATTTTAAAGGGACAGGGTTTTACAATGCTGCTACATTGGTTCCTGCCTCTTACAAAGGGCGGGACCCTATGGGAGTGTGTTGACAGGCCGTCCATGTCAGTCCAAGGGTCAGTCAATTTCAGTCAGTCATGTTTTGAGGAGCCTTTCGCTGAGAGGATTCATGCAGACAGAGGGACACAATAGTAAAGGGGTGGCGATGGTGCAGTGGTGTTGTTGCTGGACTAGTAATCCAGAGATGTCTGGGGACCTGGGTTCAAATCCCTGCCATCACATGGCAGATAGTGGGATTTAACAAAAACATCTGGAACTCTAGTGATGACCATGGTCGATTGTCATTACAAACCCATCTGCTTCACTAATGCTCTTTAGGGAAGGAAGTCTGTCTCCATATGATTCCAGACCCACAGCTATGTGCTTGACTCCCAAATGCCCTCTGAAATGGCCTAGCAAGACACTCAGGTGCTACAAAGTCACAAAAAAGGATGGATCACAAGGCATTGACCTGGGCACTGGAAACAACAACGGCAAACTCAGCCCTGTCCACCCTGCCAAGTCCCCCTTACTAACAGCTGGGGGCTAGTGCTGAAATCGGGAGAGCTGTCTCCCAGAATAGTCAAGCATCAGCCTGACATAGTGATCCTCAGGGAATCCTACCTTACCGATAATGTCCCAGACACCAGCATCCCCATCCCTGGGTGTGTCCTGTCCCACCAGCAGGACAGGCCCAGCAGAGGTGGGGACACAGTGGGATACAGTCGGGAGGGAGTTACCCTGGGAATCCTCAACATCGACTCCGGACCCCATGAAGTCTCACAGCATCAGGTCAAACATGGGCGAGGAAACCTCCTGCTGGTTACCACGTCCCCCCTCCTCCCTCAGCTGGTGAATCAGTGCCTCCTCCATGGTGAACACCACTTGGAGGAAGTACTGAGGGTGGTGAGGGTGCAGAATGTACTCTGGGTGGGGGGGACTTCAGTGTCCATCACTAAGAGTGACTCGGTAGCACCACTACTGCCCGAGCTGGCGGAGTCCTACAGGACAGAGCTGTTAGACTGGGTCTGGAGCAGGCGGTGAGGGAACCAACAACAGGGAGAAACATACTTGACCCTCACCAACCTGCCTGTCACAGATACATCTGTCCATGGCGGTATCAGTAGGAGTGACCACCTCACAGTCACTGTGGAGACACAGTCCCAGCTTCACACTGAGGACACCCTCCATCATGTTGTGTGGCTCTACCACCCTGCTAACTGGGATAGGTTTCCAACTGATCCAGCAACTCCAGACTGGGCATCCATGAGGCTCTGTGGGCCATCAGCAGCAGCGAATTGTACTCAAACATAATCTGTAACCTGGCATATCCCCCATCCTACCACTATCATCAAACCAGGGGGTCAACCCTGGTTCAGTGACGAGTGCAGGAGGACATGTCAGGAGCAGCACCAGGCATACCTAAAGATGAGGTGTCAACCTGGTGAAGCTACAACACAGGACTACTTGCATCCAAACAGCAAGCGATAGACAGAGATAAGCGATCCCACAACCAATGGATCAGATCTAAGCTCTGCAGTCCTGCCACATCCAGTCATGAATGGTGGTGGACAATTAAACAACTCACTGGAGGAGGAGGCTCCACAAATATCCCCATCCTCAATGATGGAGGAGCCCAGCACATCAGTGCAACAGATAAGGTGAAGCATTCGCAACAATCTTCAGCCAGAAGTGACAAGTGGATGATCCATCTCAGCCTCCTCCGGAGGTTCCCAGTGTCACAGATGCCAGTCTTCAGCCAATTCGATTCACTCCACATGATATCAAGAAACAGCTGAAGGCACTGGATACTGCAAAGGCGATGGGCCCTGACAATCTTCTGGCAATAGTACTGAAGACTTGTGCTCCAGAACTTGCCGTGCTCCTAGCCAAGCTGTTCCAGTACAGCTACAACACTGACATCTACCCAGCTATGTGGAAAATTGCCCAGGTATGTCCTGTACACAAAAAACAGGACAAATCCAACCCGGCCAATTACCCCCCATCAGTCTACTCTCCATCATCAGTAAAGTAATGGAAGGGGTCATCAACAGTGCTGTCAAGCAGCACTTGCTTAGCAACAACCTGCTCACTGATGTCCAGTTTGGGTTCTGCCAGGGCCACTCAGCTCCTGACCTCATTACAGCCTTGGGTCAAACATGGACAAAGAGCTGAACTCCCGAGATGAGGTGAGAGTGACTGCCCTTGACATCAAGGCAGCATTTGACCGAGTGTGGCATCAAGGAGCCCCAGCAAAACTGGAGTCAATGGGAATCAGGGGAAAACTCTCCGCTGGTTGGAGTCATACCCAGCACAAAGGAAGATGGTTGTGGTTGTGGGAGGTCAGTCATCTCAGCTCCAGGACATCACTGCAGGAGTTCCTCAGGTTAGTGTCCTCGGCCCAACCATCTTCAGCTGCTTCATCAATGACCTTCCTTCCATCATAAGGTCAGAAGTGGGGATGTTCGCTGCACAATGTTCAGCACCATTCACAACTCCTCAGGTACTGAAGCAGTCCATGTCCAAATGCAGCAAGACCTGGACAATATCCAGGCTCAGGGCTGACAAGAGGCAAATAACATTCTCACCACACAAGTGCCAGGCAATGACCATCTCCAACAAGAGAGAATCCAACCATCGCCCCCTTGACATTCAATGGCATTAGCATCGCTGAATCCCCCACTATCCACATCCTGGGGGTTACCATTGACCAGAAACTGAACTGGACCAGCCATATAAATACTGGGGCTACAAGAGCAGGTCAGAGGCTGGGAATCCTGCGGGGAGTGACTCACCTCCTGATTCCCCAAAGCCTGTCCACCGTCTACAAGGCGCAAGTCAGGAGTGTGATGGAATACTCCCCACTTGCCTGGATGAGTGCAGCTCCCACAACACTCAAGAAGCTGGACACCATCCAGGACAAAGCAGCCCCGCTTGATTGGCACCACATCCACAAACATTCACTCCCTCCACCACCGACGCACAGTAGCAGCAGTGTGTGTACCATCTACAAGGTGCATTGCTGGAATTCATCAAGGCTCCTTCGACAGCACCTTCCAAACCCATGACCACTGCCATCTGAAAAGGCAAGGGCAGCAGACACATGGGGAACACCACCACCTGGAAGTTCCCCTCCAAGTCACTCACCATCCTGACTTGGAAATATAATGGCCGTTCCTTCACTGTCGCTGGGTCAAAATCCTGGAACTCCCTCCCTAACAGCACTGTGGGTGTACCTACACCACATGGACAAAATCCTGGAACTCCCTCCCTAACAGCGCTGTGGGTGTACCTACACCACACGGACAAAATCCTGGATCTCCCTCCCTAACAGCACCGTGGGTGTACCTACACCACACGGACAAAATCCTGGACCTCCCTCCCTAACAGCGCTGTGGGTGTACCTACACCACACAGACAAAATCCTGGAACTCCCTCCCTAACAGCGCTGTGGGTGTACCTACACCACACGGACAAAATCCTGGAACTCCCTCCCTAACAGCGCTGTGGGTGAACCTACACCACACGGACAAAATCCTGGAACTCCCTCCCTAACAGTGCTGTGGGTGTACCTACACCACACGGACAAAATCTAGGAACTCCCTCCCTAACAGCGCTGTGGGTGTACCTACACCACACGGACAAAATCCTGGAACTCCTCCCTAACAGCGCTGTGGGTGTACCTACACCACAGGGACAAAATCCTGGAACTCCCTCCCTAACAGCACTTTGGGTGTACCTACACCACACGGACAAAATCCTGGAACTCCCTCCCTAACAGCGCTGTGGGTGTACCTACACCACACGGACAAAATCCTGGAACTCCCTCCCTAACAGCGCTGTGGGTGTACCTACACCACACGGACAAAATCCTGGAACTCCCTCCCTAACAGCACTGTGGGTGTACCTACACCACAGGGACAAAATCCTGGAACTCCCTCCCTAACATCACTGTGGGTGTACCTACACCACACGGACAAAATCCTGGAACTCCCTCCCTAACAGCGCCGTGGGTGTACCTACACCACAGGGACAAAATCCTGGAACTCCCTCCCTAACTGCACTGTGGGTGTACCTACACCACATGGACTGCAGCGGTTCAATAAGGCAGCTCACCACCACCTTCTCAAGGGGCAATTAGGGATGGGAAATAAATGCTGGCCCCGGCCAGCGACGACCCACATCCCATGAATGGATAAAAAAAACAACAGGTCCCAGTTAAGTTAAATTGAAGAAAGAGCTGCAGTTAACAGACTGACTCCATACTGCAGTCATTGGGGCAAAGGAAGGTACCCCTTTGGAGGCAGCAGTGACTTTTGGAGAGAACTCTAGGACACATCTTCAAAGGTGGACATTGGAAACCCCTGTGAGAGAGATGAAGTTTCAGCGAGGTTGTTTGATTAACGTCTGGGTAGGTTCCTGGGAAATCCATGGAATCTATCCTGGTGGCGTCTGTCATTTACTCCGTAGCATGATGTGTTGGATCACAGTTTGCCTGTTAATTCATATACACCTCACGTGAATTCGAAATGATAAATGGAGTAGATTGTTTTACTTTTCCAACCTTGTGTAGTGAGGTTTATTGTGTTTGTTCAAAGCCCATGGACTTTATTCCAAAGCAAGTGTCTTTAAACTCCATCCTTATCTACTTTAAACAGCCCATCTCTGGTCCCTAACTGGGCCTCCCCCAATGTCCCGAGGTCTGGCCAAGTATCATAACAATGTGTGTTTGTCCAATGTGGCAGCAAGAGTGGAAAAGCAGAATATTATTTAAGTGGAGAGAGATGTTGCAGTACCGAGGGATCTGGGTGTCCTTGTACATGAATGTCAGGATCAAACGCTTTGACAATTTTATATATTTTAATGGGATCACCTCTAATTCTTTTAAACTTGAGGGAATACAGGCCCATTCCACTCAATCTCTCCCCTCAGGTGGGGAGGGAGAGGACAGTGAGGAGTCGGCGGACAGCCCCAAAAACCCCATTTGAAACACGAGCCACATGAGAAGAACCGGCAAAGCTGACTATACCGGAGGTAGGTCGGAGGCTCCGTGCTGATTGAGATCGCCTTGTATTTCTCATCATTTCCTTCCAGAATCTCCTCCACTTCCGACGCACGTAACAAGGTGACATTCGTGGCCAGTGTCGTGTAACCATGATCTTAAGAGATGTACAAACACACACACACAGACACACGTGGTTAATTACTCGCTCTGTTCTCAAATGGAAGCGTTGAAACTGAATTACACGCACAGTGCAAATTGAGGGTGAGACTCTGTATGTCTCAGTGTCAGCTCCTGTACGGTCTGTGTGTGTGTCTCAGTGTCAGCTCCTGTACAGTCCGTGTGTCTCAGTATCAGCTCCTGTACTGTCTGTGTGTGTGTCTCAGTGTCAGCTCCTGTACAGTCTGTGTCTGTGTCTCAGTGTCAGCTCCTGTACATTCTGTGTGTGTGTCTCAGTGTCAGCTCCTGTACGGTCTGTGTGTGTGTCTCAGTGTCAGCTCCTGTACAGTCTGTGTCTGTGTCTCAGTGTCAGCTCCTGTACATTCTGTGTGTTTGTGTGTCTCAGTGTCAGCTCCTGTACAGTCTGTGTCTGTGTCTCAGTGTCAGCTCCTGTACATTCTGTGTGTGTGTGTGTCTCAGTGTCAGCTCCTGTACGGTCCGTGTGTGTGTGTCTCAGTATCAGCTCCTGTACAGTCTGTGTGTTTGTGTCTCAGTGTCAGTTCCTGTACAGTCTGTGTGTGTGTCTCAGTGTCAGTTCCTGTAGAGTCTGTGTGTGTGTCTCAGTGTCAGCTCCTGTACAGTCTGTGTGTTTGTGTCTCAGTGTCAGCTCCTGTACAGTCTGTGTGTGTGTCTCAGTGTCAGCTCCTGTGCAGTCTGTGTGTGTGTCTCAGTGTCAGCTCCTGTATAGTCTGTCTGTGTGTGTGTCAGTGTCAGCTCCTGTAAAGTCTGTGTGTGAGTCTCAGTGTCAGCTCCTGTACAGTCTGTGTGTGTGTGTCAGTGTCAGCTCCTGTACAGTCTGTCTGTGTGTGTCAGTGTCAGCTCCTGTACAGTCTGTCTGTGTGCGTCAGTGTCAGCTCCTGTACAGTCTGTCTGTGTGCATCAGTGTCAGCTCCTGTACAGTCTGTCTTTGTGTGTCAGTGTCAGCTCCTGTACGGTCCTTGTGTGTGTGTGTCTCAGTGTCAGCTCCTGTACAGTCTGTCTGTGTGTGTGTCAGTGTCAGCTCCTGTACAGTCTGTCTGTGTGTGTGTCAGTGTCAGCTCCTGTACAGTCTGTCTGTGTGTGTCAGTGTCAGCTCCTGTACATTCTGTCTGTGTGTGCGTTAGTGTCAGCTCCTGTACAGTCTGTCTGTGTGTGTGTCAGTGTCAGCTCCTGTACATTCTGTCTGTGTGTGTCAGTGTCAGCTCCTGTACATTCTGTCTGTGTGTGCGTTAGTGTCAGCTCCTGTACAGTCTGTCTGTGTGTGCGTCAGTGTCAGCTCCTGTACAGTCTGTCTGTGTGTGTCTCAGTGTCAGCTCCTGTACAGTCTGTCTGTGTGTGTCTCAGTGTCAGCTCCTGTACAGTCTGTGTGTGTGTGTGTGTGTCTCAGTGTCAGCTCCTGTACAGTCTGTCTGTGTGTGTCAGTGTCAGCTCCTGTACATTCTGTGTGTGTGTCAGTGTTAGCTCCTGTGCAGTCTGTCTGTGTGTGTCTCAGTGTCAGCTCCTGTGCAGTCTGTCTGTGTGTGTCTCAGTGTCAGCTCCTGTACAGTCTGTCTGTGTGTGCGTCAGTGTCAGCTCCTGTACAGTCTGTCTATGTGTGTATCAGTGTCAGCTCCTGTACAGTCTGTGTGTGTCTCAGTGTCAGCTCCTGTACAGTCTGTGTGTGTGTGTTTCAGTGTCAGCTCCTGTACAGTCTGTGTGTGTGTCTCAGTGTCAGCTCCTGTACAGTTTGTGTGTGTCTCAGTGTCAGCTCCTGTACAGTCTGTCTGTGTGTGCATCAGTGTCAGCTCCTGTACAGTCTGTCTGTGTGTGCGTCAGTGTCAGCTCCTGTACAGTCTGTCTGTGTGTGCGTCAGTGTCAGCTCCTGTACAGTCTGTCTGTGTGTGTCAGTGTCAGCTCCTGTACAGTCTGTGTGTGTCTCAGTGTCAGCTCCTGTACAGTCTGTCTGTGTGTGTGTCAGTGTCAGCTCCTGTACAGTGTGTCTGTGTGTGTCTCAGTGTCAGCTCCTGTACAGTCTGTGTGTGTGTCTCAGTGTCAGCTCCTGTACAGTGTGTGTGTGTGTGTCAGTGTCAGCTCCTGTACAGTCTGTGTGTGCATCAGTGTCAGCTCCTGTACAGTCTGTCTGTGTGTGTCAGTGTCAGCTCCTGTACAGTCTGTGTGAGTGTCTCAGTGTCAGCTCCAGTACAGTCTGTGTGTGTGTGTCTCAGTGTCAGCTCCTGTAC